>PVJX010003345.1:0-110498 GCA_004027295.1 Dolichotis patagonum
CCTGCAGCAGGGAGTCAGGTGACTGGCCCACCTATTCATTGTGGGACCCAGCAACTGGACAAACATCAACCTTACAGTGGGACACCAAGATACACACTACCAACAGTTCACACTAACGGGTCTGAAGAACCAACACTAACTTGAATGAGGAAAATGGCAAAACAAAAAGGCAGAATGCAATCTCAAACATCCAGTTCAACAGGTGCAGGTACAGGAGACATTGAAATAGAGGACTCCAAAGGTAACACACCAGGAATCTCTGAAAATATGGCAAATGAAATAAAAAAACAACTCTGTGAGGTCATAGAGGAAATCAAATTAGAAATACTCTCCCAAGTAAAGATAGAAGTAACAACCTTAGTAAAGGAGTTGCTGAGCGCAGCTAAGGAAGAAATAGAGAAAAAAGTACAGGAACATAGGAAACTGATTGAAACCTTGAATGAACAATGTAGAAAACAAGCAGAATTCATGAAACAAACTGAAAGAGACATCCAAGAAACAAAAAATTTGATGCGAAGCATGCAAAACCGTTTAAATGAAGCTGAGGATAGGATTTCGGACCTTGAGGACAGGATCGCAATTAGTCATCATGAAAGGATAAGACTTTTAAAAATATATATTTTAAAAGACCCAATGCTTTCTTTTCAGAAGTGGTCATTTGAAACAATTTTTACTGAATTTCTCATGGTTCACCTCTAAAGACAATGCTAACAAAGTATTTCTGTTTCTCAATAGTTTACACATGCACACACACACACACACACACACACACAGAATCTCTTTTGTCCATCTTCTAAATATACTTATATTTTTGGATTAAGCCAATATTCAACAATATACAAATCTTATTAATAAATGATATTTCTATGTATTATGATTGTATTTTATGTTTTTGAACAACTTTTAAATTTACTAGTTATCAATTTCTTCAGTTTTTCTGATTATTTTCTGATGTATCAAGCATTCATTTTCCAGAACTTCTCTCAATATATTCAAGCATAAAAAGGTAAACTATCACTTTTGATTCTGCTGAACAAATCTTTCCTGGAGTCCTCTCTCTTTTTATTTAAACTGGACCATAATGGTACCAGAGACAGAGTAGTAATGGAGGACTTTGGGAATTGCTACACAAGTTCATATGAAGCACATCTTAGAAACAGGTCTTAGCCAAGAAGTATAAGGCAGACTTCATGAGAAACCTAAGCAATAGTCAGGAGAAAAAACACAGCAAAAGTTTTAGAATAAATAGAACCCACAGTGCTGCTCTTTCTTACAACAATAAGAGAACTTTCACACAAGAAAGAACAAATAGAATTTTCCTGAGTTTCTTGTGTGGCAGGGCAGAGGCAAAGCCAAGTATGTGACTGAGTGATTATTCTAATTCATTGCTTTGTGTAATAAATCCCAAGCCATTCACTTCTACACTAAATTTTTCAGAATATTAAAACTGTACTAACATCTTTTAATTAAAGGACAAAGTGCTGTGGGAAAAATCTAAGTAGAAAAACCATTTTAATTTTTTACAGAACAATTTCACCCACAATTCTTAGAATCCTTACTGCACTCACTTGGAGAAAGACATAGCACTCACCGACTTTATGTTTATATGCCTATTAACTGAATAATATGGCTATGTTCTGTTTCAAAAACCCATTCCTAATTCCCAATAACCTTAAAATGGTTCATGCAGCAAATAAATTTACATTTTTTCACAGAAAATAAAATTAGTAGTCTTTGGGTTTTTCAATTCAAATAAGTCTGTTCTGAATTAGTGGATTTTACATAACTTGCAATGGAAATCTATCTATCATCTATCTATCTATCTATCATCTATCTATCACCTATCTATCATCTATTTATCTATCTATCTATCTATCTACCTATCATCCGTCTATTTATCTACATTTTTTTCACCTGATAGCTACCTGAGGTTCATTTTTATTAACACAGAAATGGCTTCAGATCAGTAACTATAATTTTGCTGTTTATTTGGCAAAACACAGAAGCATGTGCTTTATTTTACATGTAGATATCTTGACACAGCAGAAGAAACTGTCAGCTGGTACTGACTTCCTCCTCTTCCTTTTTGCAGACTTGGACTCCCCTTCCCCTTTCATACCTCAAAGATAACTGTTCACTGGGAAATCATTTAATTTAGTCAATACCAAATGGTATGGACTAAATCAGTGGCAATTAGTTTTCAATCTATTTTCAATAAATACAAGTAGGACATCTAGAATAAGGTAGGAGCAATTTAATTTATGGAGAGAGGTGATAACTGGAAATTTCAGAAATCTGTCCTGAAAAACAAATGTTCCAATGGTAAATACTTCCAACTTTAAAATGAAATTGCTCTTGCAATAAGAAAGTGCACACTGAGTCTTTGTAAGGGATAAATAGATTTTCCATAATGATTCTTGGGGAAAAAGCTATAATTCAAAAGCTAAAGCACTTTTGAGAAAGGTCGCAGAGCTGTCTATAATTTAAGATTATTTCCCAGTCATTAATTTACTAGCTGCTTCTAAGAGATGCCAAAATCCTAAAAATTACATGGAAAATAAATTCATATACAGTTTTATGTTAGTGATATGAAGCATTTTTAAAAGCACCTTGGACATTTTTCCTTAGAACTGAAAATGGTACAGAAAGCAACTATTGGGAACCATATCTTTCCAAAGGTTCTCCTCAGTAGAGACACACGAGTAACAGTTCCTAAACCATGCTTTTCTATTTCTAGCACTGTGTACCCTGCTAAAGACACGATGACAAGATCCCCATAAGTGTATGTCACTGACTTGATTAGCAAAGGTCAACCAGTAAGGAATTGACTCTCTAGTTTGAAAAAGGAAAACAAAATGGACCACAAGTATCTGCCTCCATGAATTTCAGGTCACATAAAACAGGTCCTTAGTAGGAAAGAACCGGCTTTTTATTTTGACCAACATGTCACTCCTGGAGAGATTATCGCTCCCCTTGTACATTGATGCGTGACCAATTTTTATTCCAGGCTAAAGTTTCTTCTGGTTCTTCTGACTCCTGGCAATATGGCTATTTTAAGTCATTTCAACTGAATAACAAAGCTGACTGGAACTTCTGAAGCTAGGGGTACATCCCATGGAGAGAAATTCTCTCTTCCCTTAAAGAGCCTTCTTGGAGTATGTTTTGAATACTGGAAGAAGTAAGCTGCTTGGCAGGATGAGGGAAAACGGAAAATAAACACGATAAAGATGAGAAAGAAGAGTTACTCAGGAATCGGTGTGCTTAGACAGAATGGGCATCTCAGCTTGACCTTGGATTTGACAAGGAGGGAGAATATTTCTTCTTAGGAGGAAAGATTAGGTAGGTGGCTGTCAATTCAGATGCTTAACTAACCACTCTAGAGTGAGCTCAGGAAACAGAATTTTTCATACTTCTCTAGGTTTTGATTTTAATGTGCTCCCAGGATTCAGAACTGCTAAACATGAAAATGAAGAGAAGAAAGGTCAAAAAACAAGGGTGACATAGAGAGTTTCAGGTAGAGAGGGCAGAATCCACTCCCACATGCAGTAAAGACAGAGTCATCTTTGTATGGAAACAGGGTTGAAAGTTTAAAGAGAGTAGGAAATAGAGGAAATGAGTGCTTCACAATGCAAGAATACTTTACCTAGAAATATCCCTTGATGACTTGTAGAGAAAAGGTAACTAAATTTTCAAGTTATCTTAATACCCATGAAGTTACACCATGGTGTTCCCATAATTATTAAAATAAAATAGTGAAATCCATTTAAATTACTTGGTAATTGCCCTAGTGAATTTTGACTAATTTTAAATTAAGAAGTGTAACAAAAACCATATATTTAACAAAAATAAAATGTTTTGGAAATATTCAAATTTGAGAATATACAAACATTCTCACAAAGTCAATCTGGTTTATTTCACTGTAGGTATCCATGTGAGGGAATGAGATTGTGACTTATTTTCCATTTTCCTCCAATATGGCCATACAGAAGATAAATTAGTATTGATCCAGATTAAATGTAACCCTCCAACACATTCTAATTTAAGGACAAAATCATTCAACCTTGGAATCAGAATTTATTTTATTCAAAATGATGGTAGGGGTTTTCAAACTATATATAGCTGATTTCCTTAAAAGGAGAATTTTTATATATCTCCTAGGACCCAGGAGCTCTGTGTATCAAGCTTTTAAATACTGATTCACTTTAAAACTGTGCCATGTGCACAGTAATTTTGTAAGTCTGACAATTTCATAACAAGCATTGAACACAGCAGCTGTTTGCCATTTCCTGCTAATTGAATATGATTCTCAGCATTATTTTTTCACTCTGGCTTTTCAGTCACTTAACTACACATAAGGAAAAGACACAGGTAGATGTCAGGGAATATGTCATCCATATATTACCACATAATGAATCTTAAGCATAAACATTTTTTTGGAGTTCAGATTCAAGATCTATATTACTTGATAGAATATAGACTCATATCTAGGTGTATTTAATTTTTAGCTAGTAGAGGAGTCATCACGTAAAGCATCTAGAGGTACAGGATAGGTTTCTGCTCATCATACCATGCTACCTACAAACAACGACTTTCAGAGGGTCACGTACTTTTGTATTTCTCAGTTTCTTTACAAGCAACATGGAAAATAACCTCACTTATTAGGTTGTTAGTACCAAGAACAGAATATTGTACATAAAATGCATTTTAACATAAATTAGCCTCTACTTAACTCATTTATTTTGAAAATCATGCTGTCATATTACCCTTCCTGAAAACAGCACAGTGGTGTGCAGGAAGTTTCAGAAAGAGATATTAAAATACATAAGCAAAGTTCCAGAATACACACAGGCTAAACAGCAAAGCTCCAAAATGATGGCTTACGTATTGCAACTTCTACAATTATTATCTTTATAAATATTAGCAAAATACACTGTTATGTGTGTAAATAATAAACAGAAACATCTAAAATATATCTTATGAAGATAGTTCTGAAAAGAGCTAGCCCATGTAAAGTGTTCTTTTTTTCTTGTGTTAATGTTGGTGCCATGAAGTTATAAGAAACATATGAGAGAAATTACACAGAAAAATGTGGGAATTTTTTTTCCTGTCTCACCATCACATATGTTGAGCCCCAGACACAATTATCCTTTTAGAATTTATTACAGATGCATTGCTGAGCAAATGGGTGCAAGATGTTTGTTCAGATATAGACTTTCAGGCCAGTGCTAGGAGGACCTGGCAAAAGCCTTTAGCAGGCAACGTTTCTAGTAGGTTGCCAACCTGGATCACTTTTTTTTTCCCTGAGAGTTTTGGCAGCTGTCTTCCATCCCTTCAGATTGCACTTATAATTGGTTGTTTCCATGGAAACATGGACTTGAAACTATAGTCTGTTTTATTAACTAGCTATGAAATGGACATGTGCCCTGAGCAAAATGGAGATTTGGGGGTAACAACAATTAGGACAAAACCTACCATGCGCGTTTGTGTGATGCTAATTCTGCAAGCCCAAGTAGTGCATTCACAGTCATTACTTCTAGTTCTGGCATGCATCTCCCCTGACTTCTTTTAGTAGTGATTTACTTAGTAAAGAGCTTTGGATTCACATGTATCTATTGCCTAGGTTTATTATTATTATTAGCAGTATTTTTAAAGAAAATATGAATACAAAACTTTGCCTCACACTTTGTACTAATGATAGGTTGCAGATAACCTGAGAACGAAATTTATCTTAAGCCTTTCTTCTTCAAAACTCAACTTTGACCTACAATCAATCTGGACTATTGTGTGGGACAATAGTCCAGATGATTTGGTAATACAGCTGTCAATGTGGCTGAAATGACTGGAGTTCTCAGCCGATTAAACAACTGCTCTTTTGCTTTGAGTTACCAAAATGCATCTATAGCAGCATGCCCAGCTCACATTGTAACCCTGTGCCTCAGTTAAATTCTGAACTAGATGAAATAAGTGTATAGGTCACTGATTTTGTAAAATCTGTAGTTTCTTCTTTTACCACTTAATCTGAACAACCATCACCCAGTACCTCAAATTAGGATTCCAATTCTGTCCCTTTTGTAGCAAGAAATAATTGGTACATGATGAATATCCCAGAGAAGGCCCAGCATCAAAAGCATTCTCTGTATTTGATGGGGTGGTGGAAAGTAGACAGAAGCTCACGTAATAATACATCCTCACCATCTTCCTGTAGCATGGTGAAGATATATGTGCATATGTGTATATGTACAGTGAAGACAGGAGCAGACAGTAACTTCCAGAAACATGACAGCGCTGTCAAAATTGTATGACATGGAAAAATGTATTGAATCAATCTACAAGATAGCATTTTCCAATAAGTTGCAAATTAAACATAATCTCTAAATATTTTTGTGCTAGCCAACTAATAATGACATCTTAATCATTTTCTTGCACAATGTGTGTGCAGGTCAACTTGGAGAGCCTTTGTGTTGTTCAGTGCACACACGTTCTACTTCCTTTTTGATATTTATGACAAGTTCAATTGTAACATATTTTATAGTTTCAATTATTTAAAATTCATGCCATATATATTTATATTTTGTGTCTTGTAAGGATTATGCCTGACCAACAGTTTCTGTTCATTTTATTCTTTGTTACTAAGTTCCACTCACAGCTTGGACAACATCTTTCCTCACCTGATTTTGACCATCTTGGAGAGGCAGAGAAACTGGACAGACTCACTTGTTTGAGGGGTCAAGGTAAGTAACTGAACCCTAGTGCCTGGGATAAATAGTTCAGGACCATGGACAACAGCCAGAGGTACACCTGCCTTCACCTCCAAACATTCTATATCGCAGTAGAGAAGGAAAGCACAGATTCAGAAATGAGAAGAACAATGAAGGGTATTTTTGGAGGGCAAGTGGATTGGTGAAAACTGTTTCTTTCCTTCACTAATTCTAATCATTTATTGAGCTTGGCCAGGACTGTGCTATAACCTATGCCAGTATGTACTTTTTGAATTCTTACAATCATACCAAGAAGAAGGTATTATTCTTCTCATTTTAATAGACTTAAAGATCTAAGTAACTGGACTAAGTTGACATATCTTGTTTGCTGAGCCAGGGGGCTTAATTTAAAAGTATATGACTCCAAAGCCATGTTTTTTCAATCACAGCCCTCACCAATGAGAGCACATGACACCTCTTAGTTTAACTCCAGGATTCCCATACTGTGGAATGACAGTTCAGTTTGTTCCCTCAACAAGGAAGCAGGACTCTCAGTGAGCTGAACAATGACCCCAAGACTTATAAATTGCCATCAGCTTTCCCACAGATAAATCAAGTACTCCACAGTCAACCTCAGAAGTATGGACCACGCTATCACTTTTAAACATATGCATCTAACATTTTCCTGAGGGTTAAACACATTCTGCTATTAAGTAGACTAGAAAAGGAAGGAAGAAACTGCTCAAGTAACTGGATTACTAAGCACATCTATTAATATTACCCCTGCACTTTTGTACCTATTTTATCAACTACTTGAGACTTTTGTTTCAGTTACAATTTCTTGAGACTTTCATTTCATTTACAGATAGCTTCTTTCTCAAGACTCATTACCTCTTTTAGCCTTCTGTTAGTCCAGATAACTGTATTTTCAGAACTAGGGCAGGTATAGCTGGGAATAACAGCAAATATGTTCAGCGACATATCCCAGACTCTTCCTTGGTAGTAAGTTGTGCTATACAGTGTCAGTCCTTCCAGGAGCAGGTGTGGTCTGGAATTCAGACACTCTAAAAGTCACCCAAAGCTTCTGCTAACTGTGGCATCCCGATATGCGTCCTTTTCACAAAACCTCAGGATACTGATGCTCATATTTTACGTCTCTGAACATACTCTTAGGGTATTGAGGGCTCGGCCAGTTAGTCCTGACTAAACTGACACCACAGATGATGGTGTGCTGGACAATGTTTTCTAGCTGGACAAAAACCAAAACAAAACAAAACTAGAGTTCAACTAAAAATATTCAGAACTCTGATATCCTACTGTTTTGAGTTATTTGTTTTCATTCAGGGTCAGAAGTCTACATTTATAAAAACTGTGAGAAGTGAAAGTGTCAATAAGATGCATTGCTTAGGGTAAAGCTACAGTATTGAGACAGTAAAAGTGAGTATCACACATTAAACCAGACTGGCAAGATGAAAAGCAGCTAATTTCTCTAGTCATGACACAGAAGACAGAGACTATGTGACTTTAGGCTGGTCCTGTGACCTCTGTTGGTCGGAATGTTTTACCATGGATCACAAGGGGCAGGTTTGTTCTAACTGCCGCATAGAAATGCTGAGTGAAAAATTGAAATTCTTTTACAAGTCTTAATTGCTGAGGTCTACAGAAATGACACAAGAGTCTTGTCTTGATACAGCCCTACCTACTTGGTAATGCCGGGCATGTTTCTTAATCCAGCATTGTATCTGTGACAGGGTGAGTACAGATAACATCCCAGAGGCAGTATAATGTGAGCAAAAAGGAAGAGACTTAGAACCAGGCACAGTGAGGGGAGTTCCAGATGCATGCATTCCCCTAGGGCTGTGGGGAAGTGGGGTAATCTCCATAAGCCTTCCTCTCTCTCTTGGTGTGAGCACTGCCACAATGACAATAATGTCTCTGAGAACGAAGTGAAATAGTTTGCACGAAACTTTTGAACAAACTGGAAGTATTGTCAGTTTCCTTCCAGCTTAAGCTAGTAACAGTTGATATTCTTTCCATATCACCAGGCATGTGGATGGGAAGCCAGCCACTGGTGGGTTTATCACCTCGGTGCTAGTGTTTCTGCAGTTTTCTTGATTTCTGCCTCAAGGTTGTAAATTGCCTGCTAGACGCCCATACATCGTGTTGTATTTGAAGTAGGAAAAAGTAGGGAAGACAGAAGGCCCCAAACTTGTTCATTCCTTTTATTAGTGAAGCAAAGATTTCCTAAAAGTGCTTGTTGTATACTTTAGTTTTTGTATTTAACTTAAACTTTTGCAGATTAAACCAAGGGCCTTTTCCTCAGTTGCATTCTTGGGCCACTTTTTTTTTTAATGTTTTGAGATAGTTTCTCACCGAATTGTAAAGTTATCCAGGATGGAATCAAACTTAGGATGCACTGGCATCAGCCTCCCAGAGTGCCGGAGCACAGGTACTGATTTTATCTGTCTGGCCAGAACTGTCTCACATGGTTCACTACAGCTGCACGAGAGACAGAAGTTGGATAGTTTCAGGGTTATCCATCAGATAGGCTGGATCCACTGTGGTCTTGAATAAAATCAAGATTTAGATGACGAGAAAGAATGGCAAGTGAAGAATGGGAGGTAGTGAGCAGTGTTGGCTACAGTCTGCCCCCAGTCACACATTGCCGACTTTTGTTTCTTCCATCCTTCCTTCACTCATAAGCTGAGTAAATTCACTAGGTTTAATAGCCTGTGTTTCCATAGAGATAATGAAATTCTAATCAGAAGCCCATATTGTAGTACAAGTTTTCCAAACCAGGCAACTGAAGATGAATACAACAGTGAAAACTCTCACTCATAGAATGTCTTTATCCCTTTGCTTTGAGACAATTTCTGATTTACAAAAACAAGTTGTAAAAATAACACAGTGGGGTCTCCTCAACCCTGTACCCTTCTTTCCCAAATGTTAAAACATGTGATGATAGTACAGTTCTCAAAGCCAAGAACATAACATGACCATAGTATTGATGATGAATCAGCAAAACTGCATTAAAATTTCATCAATGGACAATTAATATTTTTCTTGTCTAAGATCCAATCCAAAGGCTGGTGATTTAGCTCAGTGGCTTAAGTGCCTGCCTGGCAAGCGTGAGGTCACGAGTTCGATCCCCGGCACAAAAAAAAAATATCCAATTCAAGATTGTATTAAATCTATTTGTCATGTGTCCTTACTTGTGAATAATATATATAATTTATAAATATATTATTTATATATTAATACTGTAATATAATATAATTAACAGTATATTATGTATATATTATACAAATAATATATATAATATGTATAAGACATACATGCACATCTCTATAGGATATGCTAATTCAATAGGCAAACATACGTGCAATGTCAAATCATGTAATAAGCATTGTATTGCATCTATTAGTCATGTGTCCAATTTGATAATAACATATAATATAAAAACTAACATTATAATATTACAATTAATATTATCATAATATTCATATGTTATATATTATGTAAATGATATATATTATATATGGAAAACATATGTGTACATCCCTATAGGATATGTGAATTTAATACACAAACACAATGTGTAGTGAACAAATCATGAAATAAGAATTTTCATGCCTTCAGACATCCACCATCTCTACGTGTTGGGAGCCACATACTCTTCTCGTTGAGTCATTTTGACATGCATCACAGACCGTTTTAATCTACAGTGACTCTGCTGTGCTAAAGAAGAACCAGAACTAATTCCTCTGCTCCACTGCGCTTTGGTGCCCATTTCTGAACTGCTTTCCATCCACCATCTCCCGCCCTTCCTGGTGCCTAGTGATCATTATTCCATTCCATTCTTCCTCAAGACTGACGGATTAGCACTGGGTATGAAATAATTTTAAAGCTAGAAAGTTTTCCTGTTCTGTTGTAGCTACAATAGTGCCATTCAGTTTAAAAGCTTGAGTACGGCATAATGGATTTAAAACTTACCTGAGTGTGTGGTACCTGGAGTGTTAGAATGCTGATAAGGTGCTGTGGATTTCCTTGATTGCATTTACATGAAGAGTAAATCTATATTTCAGATAGGGAAGGACAGAGGACGGAGGACAGATGAGTAGAGCATGGGTTTCTGAAGGATTTTTGTGTCTCATCCTGGGCAATGCTAAATTTCTCCCCTGGGGTATTTTCCTGCCCCAATACACATTCATCACACCATAGTGGGTCGATTTCAAGGGTTCCAGACGCATGCGTTGAAAATGTATGATTGAATAATGGTAATTGGCTACACTGCTGCAGCTCACTCACTAGAGAATTCCAATACAGAAAACTTGGCAGTCCCTGGAACTGCAGCCTTCCTGCCTTCCCCTGTGAGGAGACAGCTGGCAGCAGAGCAAGTTGCGTGCCAAAGGCCATGTGGCAAGGCAGCAGAGGCTGCTGTGAGTGCTTCGAGCAGCATCTTCGCCTCTGTACCCTGCTGCTTCCTGTTGGCGGAGTTAAAATGATTTATGATTTTGGCAAACATATTTAACTACTATGACCATGTTAGTGATCAATACCCAGGAGCATCTTATTGACTCTCTTACTCTTTGCTGTTTTGATACATTGAGACTTGAGTGCCTTGAAAGGGAAGCAAATGAATCAACATTCTACATTCCCGGGCTTTGATGCATGTTTACTGCTCTGCTCTTTGTTTGGTCAGTACCAACATCCTCCAGTTGATGTCTGAGCATCGCTGTAGCCATGGTGGGCAGGGATGCAGGGCTCAATGCATCCTCACATGGCCTGGCAGCAGAAGAGGATGCCGCACTTGGTGTCTTCCACAACGTGTGTGCCAGCAGGATGCAGGTTGCAACCTCAGAAGAGCAGTTTGCCGTCACTCAAAATACTAAGGCTATGTAACCTGCGTTGCTTTTTGTGGGTGGCTCTCCATTAGATGTCTATTTGTATCTTAAAGGCTGAGAGCTGGAAAACGTGTGTCAATGGTAATGCAAATGTATCTGCCTTTAGAATTCACTGTACTTGTGGAGTACTACAGTGGAAAAACAAACAAACAAACAAACAAACAATGCAACCTAAAAGTACTCATCTCCCTCGTCATCAGATAAAGATTAAAAGAAAAACAACTAACCATAGCTTTCTGGTTCTGGCAGGGATTAAACGCTCCCTTTCCTAACCAAAGCAACGGCACGTATTGCTACCTTTGCAACACCAGATGGAGCTGAATAAGTGAAAATATGACAAAAAGTAGTACTAGCAAATTTTTCTTGAGGAAAATATGATAAAATTATTTTAAAACATACAAACCACAAAATTTCTTGCCATATGTATGCTCAGCACTTCTGTAGTTCAAAAATCATTTTATGAATGAATTTTTGGAATGAAAATGAATGATCTCAGTTTATTTACATATAGACTCGTGTCTACTGTATTTCCAGCAGCATTTTCTTTTGTCATCAGATGTTATAGTCCCTCCTGCAGGGTGATGGTGCTCCATTATTGCACATATAACTAACAGAATGATGTGGAAAAACAATAGCAAATTAGTAAGCAACAGCAAGCAGTAAGGAACGGCAATAAGACTTCCTCAGAAAATGGTTTACTTTGTTTTCTTTGCTATAATGAGCCTCCACTAAATCTCTCATCTTGTGTTTCCTAATGTTCTCCCTAGTTTTACGTCTATATTCACCTCATGCCTGCAGTAGCCCTATTCATTTACAATTAAGATGCAGGGAAACATGCTAAATGTGCATTTTGGGCTGTAGGGAGGCAGTGGTCAAGAGCTGAATTCTTCCTTACACTGGAAAAATGGAAGACGCAAATACAAACTAGAGCGTAATCCTAGTGTTGGTCCTGTAGTACGCTGTAAATATTATCTTCAGATTAAAACAAAGATAAATTGTCTCATAGTTATTTAAAGCAATCTCTTGAATGAAAATTACAGATTTTTAAAGGAGAAATGTTTTTCATTGGTATGAGAGGAAAAAACAGGCCAAGGCTGTTTAGAGGAAAACTGCAGTAGTCTCAGATTGTTCTGTTTATCATGATAGAAAGAAGTAAAAAGCTTGTTTCATGCACATGCGTCAAACACCTATAATGAATGTAAACACTGTATTTTGTAAATATGAACGAACGACGATGATGATGATGATGAAAATGGAGGAGGGGATATAGAGATGGAAGGAGGCAAGTGGGAGGAAGGGAAGGGAAACAGAAAACAATCAAGATATTTTAAGTTCATGTACCTATTGTCCCTTAAGATGAATGTGAATGATATGTATTGCAAATAAGTACTAATAATTTTTAAAGGAGTTATATGCTGACAGAACATTGAGTTTCTTCATTAGTGTCCAACAATTTGAAAAGTTTAATTTCCTTCCTTACTATATTCTGGCTGGAGGATGCTAGACAAAAAGCAAAACCAAATGAGACCACATAAGTTGACAGAAAAGTCATTCAGGCCCCATTTTACTTGGGAAGAAAACATAAGCGATAATAAAAGTTACTTTTAAATGAGGAAAACTTTCATTTCAAAACAATGATAGCTTTGTATGCGACACTGGAAATGGAAGTCTCAAAGCAGCCTTTTAAATATTCGGTCTCTGGCTTTCCACTGTGATGATGAAGACAGACACAGTGGGCCAGTTCTGTGGCGCTAATTAAACTGTAAATATTTACTGAGTGCCTTCTTTACCTAAGAACCTCTGTCTAGCTATATCAAAATAAAGACCAGCCCTAGCTGTCAAGTAAAGCACAGTGGGGAGAAAGATATGCTAAAAGACTACCCTGGTTCAGTGTAGTTCAGGTAACTCATGTCTAAAACATCATCAGGGAAACAGACATGCAGAACTTAACTCTGCCTTTGGGAGGCAGGAACAGGTTCTGTGTGGAAAGATAGGAGAGACACATCGGACACTCCAGGACAGGGGGCTGGGAAATGTGTCCATGAAGGGAGAAGCAGGAGCAAAGAACGAGGTAGAAACTATCATGTTTGCAAAAACAGCAGCCAGTTCACTGATGCTATATGCATGGCAGTTCTGTCTTATGAGTGACAGGAAGTGTCCCAGCAGTATCTGGAACCACGGATTGCATCAAATCCTCTATCTGCCATCCGTTCCTGTGTGTCTTGCAGTGTTGCTGCAGAGCATCAGACTTCATCTGTCCTGCTGTCACCTTTCCATCACTGCTCACATGCTTTGGAACCACTGTTAGGTAAACTAAGAGATTCTTGAACACAAGGTCTTCAGTGCTGCTGCAGTCAATCTGAGAACCAAGATGGCCCCCACAGTGTCCAAGGGATGGGTAGCACAGCCAATGTCAATGTGCTGAAAGGGCAGATGGCCAACGTCCGGGCAGGACTGACTAAGACAGTGTGAGATTGCATTGCACAACTCTTGAGTAGTGTGCAATTTAAACTTCATGTTTAGTTGTTATGTTTGCCATTATTAATATCTTTGGATTCTGGTTGAACTCAGGTAAGTGAAACCACAGAAAGTAGAACTTTGGATAGGGTGACTTCTGTAGATGAAGTTAGGGTAGCTGCCTCAAGTCCCAGTGTGTGGGTACTAAGAACATGTTAAAAAGAACTCGACCTTACTCTAAACTGCAGTGATTAGGCCCTGCTTTGTGAAGCACAGTGGTGTGAGAAAGGGCAGTTCTGGACAGTGAACTGGAGAGTGGAACAGGAAGCAAGGTCTTAAGGTCTGTGCAGGGTAGTGACTGCTGATTTCAGTACCAGAAGGTCTGTTTGAGTCGCCTTCACGAGACACAGGAAGGTGAATTTACATGTCCTAAATATGAGCCATCTTTGGGTACACAATTAGGAACTGGTATTGGTGGAAGGAGGACAGGGACCACGGATCCTGGAGCTCAGATCCTTATGTGAACATCATCAGCACAAGGAAAAGAGGAAAACAAAACAAAACAAACAAAACAAAACAAAACAAAAAAACTCTCGCTCTCCCCACACTACAGTCTCCTTTCTTTTGGAAGATGCCTGCAGTTAGGAACTGTAGTTTCAGGGTGTGCATTTGGGGATCACACTGAGAACTTGGTGTCACAAGATGATATAGGTGTCTTGTCCCTGGACTGATTAGAACACAAAAGTTGCTGCTTGGTGCAGACATTTTTCTCTTTTGTGTCATACAAAAGCGTGTGGTGGTTGACACTAGGAACTAGACAGCTTTTGTTTATGGCTATAGGACTGTGGTACATTTGTGAATGTCATTGGTATTCACTAATGAACAAAACAGAAATGCTGAGAATCACTGCTCTGGCCCGCCAGATCGAACCTGCTAACTGTCTACCTGTCTATCACTTGTGTGCTAAGAATGGTTTTGCTAGGTGCACATTACAAATAGTTGGTGATAGAGAGAAGCGATTCTGACATTCAATTAGGAAAATGTCTCCCTATAAAAAGAATTCCATTATTGTCAGTAATGGATCTGTAAAATCAAAAAATTATAATTCAATTACATTATTGTATTTTGAATTTTACTAGTACAGATTTTGTGCAAGTTTGTATTAATTTGCCTCTTGGCTTCTAATGTCTAAAACATTTAGTGTATATCCCCTGAGAGAAAAAGTTTTCACACTGTTGTTACAGATTATAGCACAACAGAATAATATGGAGACAATTTACAATATGCATAACACTGTGCTGAAAGTAATAGTCCCAGTTTCAAAACTCACACACTCTGTGAGCAAATACTACAGTTATCTTTAGCACAGATGAGAACCCTGAAGGAGAAGTTAAAGTAACTTGTTAATCCATGTTGTGCTGCTATAACACAAGAACTAAAGTTGAGTAATATACCACTAATAATAGTTTATTTGCCTCAGAGTTTGGAAGGGCTAGAAAATCAAAGATTGGGGGTTGTATTTGCTAGCATCTCTCTTCTGCATTATACAAGGTGTGACTAAAAAACATAATGACTCTTTAATTTTAAAACATGTATTACAGTAAAAGACACATTCCCATTAAATACCCACTCTAATAAAAAAAAATACTCCACTGAATGTGTAAGTCTATAGTTACACTGTTTGAGCTACAATGATGTGTTGAGCTGATTAAAAACTTTTGCCTTTTTCATGGTCATTTTGACTGAGAGCAAAAGCCATAAGTCTCATGGTGACAGATCCAGTGAATAAAGTGACAGAGGACACAGCACCCTGCTTTCATGAGCCTCGGCAGCCGCATTCACTATACTTGTGATCACAGCCTCATTAAGACACTCAGGAAAGAGGATGTCCAGAACTGCTGCAAAAAGTGGCAAGAACAGTGGGACAAGTGTGCTTGACCTGGAGAGTACTTTGAGAAGGATTAATGGCAATGTGCTTTTCACTGTAACATACTTTTAAAAATTTAAAAATTCATTGTATGTTTCAATTAAACCCTGCAGATGGCTGAAGGCATCGCATGGTGAGAAAACATATTTGTACATAAGATAGAAAGGGAGCTGCACTTATTCTTGGCACCCCAGAGAAGACTGACCCACCCATCAGTGACAATATTAATTCATTCTTTGATTATCTGTTCAAGGTCTCATTTCTTAATACTGGCAATCAAATTCCTACATGAGTTTTGGAGGAGACATGCAAATCCTAGCGTTTGTCCAAGCCAGTAAATTAATAAGTGGTGAAAGCAGGATTTGAAAACAATTAGTCCTCCTTTAGGAGTCATGTTCTTGTTCATAGCTCTGAACTTCGGTGAACCTCCTAGAAAAAAGGGGCTACTGGATCTCAGGTATGAAGAAGTGATGTGAAAATTCATCTCTTGGGACTCTTTCACTTGCTTATAATAATACGTATGGATTATATACATGGATAATAATACGTATGGATTATAATTGGAAAATGGAAATTCATTTATAATAATAAATGAAATTGAGTTCTCAGCCTCTATCATGTACTCATGCTTCTGATCTATGGAATGGGAAATATGATGTCACTTTTGACAGCTATTAAGTACTCTCTGGCAATATAATGATACTGAGTTTTTTGTTTATGGGATGGCTAATTCTAGGCATCAAATTGGCCAGGCTACATGTTACCAAGATAGTTTCTAAAGCATGGCTATGCTGGCTGAGGATGATTCTGGAAGAAATTAGCTTTGGACTGGTGGACTGCATAACAAGGATCTTCCCTCTTGCAATGTAGGCAGGCACCTTCCAACATATTGAGAGCCCACACAGAACAAAATGAGCAGAGGAAAGACAAAATGTTTTCTTTTGGAGCTGGTACACTAATGTTCTCCTTCCCTTGGGACATTAAAACTACAGGTCCTCTGGCCTTTGGGCTCTGGGACTAATACCAGCAGTCCCCAGGTTCTCGGGTCTCTAAGAGTTACACCATTGCCTCCCTGGTTCACATCTTTGGCTTAGACAGAATTACACCTCTGGCTGCTTCTCGTTCTCCAGCGTGTATGAAACATGTTGTAGGATTTAGCCTTAAAAATCACATGAGCCAATTCCCACAATACATCATAAATCCCCTCTTTTTAGATTTGTCTCTCCAGAGAACACTGTATAATACAATTTATAATTTTTATTAGTGAGGATCAAACTGGATGTCATATGTTTTCAACTCAAAAGTGAGTACAAATACTGACCTTAAAATAGAAACCTGTGAAGCTAAGATTGTAATAATGCTTTTAGGTAAAGAAAATAATTTCATGTAACTTATATGGTAACATGAGATAATTACCATCGTTTTCCCTTCAACCGGGGAATTCTTATGGGACCAAACACAATTTACATCAGGTATAATTCGGTAATAAGCACTAATAACCTGGTACTTTCCAAATAATTTTAAAGATGTTAGTGTATTTTGCTCCAAAATGAGGGGCAAATTTGCAGGCTGTTTGTTCTTCTATTGCAGAAAATTCTAACACATTTATTTCTGCCAATTGTTAAATAAGAATTGCTAGTTTAATCAGATGTTTACTATATGCTATGTACTGTATATGCATGATCCAATTTACTGCTAATAGTACATTTAATATCAAGTTACACAGATTATGTAAAGCAGAGGGTGGTTAAGCTCTTATAGTTAACTACTATCCCCAGGTAGTAAGTGAGAAGCTTTTAGATCCATACGGAGGATTATCTTACCCTCTTAAGCATTGTACATAATTCCTCCCCATTTTAATTCCACATAGAAACCAAAAATTTTGTATAATGAGGGGCCTGCTACATGCATCTCAAAAACAAAAATGAAAGATATCTGACTTAAGGCAAGAGAGGAAAGAACAAATTAAAAACAGACATGAGCACATAGAAGTTAAGGCACTTTGGAACCATTGAAGGAAGCAAAGATCTTCAGACATATCTCAGCCATCCAGTTCATCACTGCGAACTAGCACAAACCAAAAAATTAGATTCTACATAATAAGGGGCGTGTATTGTCAGGACTCAATTCTGATTAGGGTAAACTCTTTGGGAAGGTATGGTAGAATGGACTTTAGACATGCTTTAATCAAAATGTTAGATTAAATGTTACTTAAAAACATCTTTTAAGCCTTTCAGCATTTAAAAAATTTCACACAATTCACATTCCTTCATTCTCCGAGGAGAATGCTAATTGTTTTGCAAGAATTATTTCAATTAACAGTCAACACAACTGCAGAAAGGGAGGCACTGCCTTTCTGTTTATTTCACAGGTTGCCATTTACATATGAAGAGAATGAAGCATTGGGAGATTAAATGACTCATTTGAGGTCACAGAGGTGGTAATCCTAACTACCCCAGCTGGAATGTGAATCCCAAATCTTAAATCAAATTTGAGTCATTAAATACCTAGACTTGAGCATCTTATTAAGAAAGTGACTGTGCTGTGTGGTATTCAAAGATGGCTCGGAGTGATTTCTCCCTTCTTTTACTCATGTGATCATAGAATGTCCTTCCAAATGTGCTTCTAAACAGAATCTAGTGAAGCCAAAGCAGCACCATTTCTGTGGCTATGTAAAATGGGGGCTAAATTTTAGTGTAAGAACACATTTATAAAATAGCAAACTTACAGGTATTGTATGATCAATTAGAGGTCTCTGGCCAAGTTACTGTTCTGCTGTTTCTGTTGAATTCAGCTGACACTGACAGTGTCTGAAGCCCAGCTGCACAGCTCTGATGAGCACTGAGTCAGAGTAACTGTCTTTACCTTTAGGCACGCTGGACTAGTCACTGACACCTTTAACTATGCTCACTGTGTAAGTGCCCTTCCCCTTGTTCCTGGAATGTCTCTATATTATGATAAACAATTCTTTTGTTCAACAAATCTGTTCAAGACTAGCCTGCCTGTCAATATATGACTCAATGCATGTAAGCAATTATGTAATGCTTTGCCTCTTGCTTTGTACTTCACCACTTCTAAATGCTATATAAACTAAACTCTTTGTAAACTGAGGGCTGTTGCCTTTGGGAGTGATCCCGCAACAGTCCCTGGCATAACGATTAAACACTGGGTTCTTAACTCCAGTTGTGAAGAGTCTTCCTTTCAGTTTGACTTGAGAATTTTCCTGCAACAGTAACACAGCACAGTAACTTCTATCTTGCTAGCAGACAGTCAAGCCACCATGGTGCAGATGTCCCAGGATAAAAATTCAAGGATGGTGTCTAGGCAAAAGCCAGAGAAGAATTGAGGTTCTTATCTCTGCACCTTGTAAGAACCTGAGTACGCCTAGCAATGATGTGAATTTAGAAACAGATACTTTCTCTGAAAACCCTTGAGGTGTCCACAGCCCCAGATAACACTTTGAGACTCTGAAACTCTGGATCCCACTAAGCTGCATCTAACCACAGAAACTCTGAGTAACAAACATATGCTGTGTTATGTTGCCAAGTTTTGGCATTGCTATGCCGCAATGGATAACTTTATGTTGTGGCATTTTAGTATTGAGAGCTCACATTTTTCAGGGAAAATTGGGACACTTTTATTCAAAAGAACAATCAATTCAAACATCTTTTAAAATAATGCCCAAGTAGGAGACATATGTAAAGAATTTCTAGGAAAAGACACAAATAAATAATGATGTTGTCCAAAAGTAAAGAGACTCTATGGGGTGACATTACTAAATGCTTTGTTGCCAAATCTCATCAAATTCAAGGTTATGAAGAACCAGAAAGCCCAGACTAGAGTACAAGAACACCTTTGGGAGTTCAGAGGCCTTCCTTGCTCATTCCATTCTCTTTTTTAAGCACCAGATTTCATATTTTTGGCATCAAGATAGACATAGACTTCTATTTTTTAAGAGAGGAAAAAGGAAATTACTTGCTTAAAAGTTAATGTGATAGATTACTCAGAAAGCAACCATGAAGCAATGGGAAGGAAATGCAAAAACAAAAACAAAAACAGATTGCCCCTACCTTAATGCGAAGTTACCTGTTAACTCTTCTCTGTCCACATGTACACACGATGTGCCTGGCCATGCCCCTGGGCAACGTGACTAGGGTAAGAATGTTGTAGGCCACTGAATTAGATAGAAATATTATAGGCAGTCTTTAGAAAGGCAGTCAGACAGGGCTGTGCCCTCAAGGGAGCAGGCAGAGAGGACCAGATGTTTTACGACCTTACAGGAGATAGACACCTCCTGCTGTGGACAGGACTCAAGACAAAAGACAAAATAAATATTGATATCCTAAGTAGGTATGGATTACCTTGAGGAAGCCAGGAGTCACCATCCCAACCCCCTACAGAAAGAGTCACTGTTCTCTAAGCATGCCTGCTTGCAGACTCTCTTCCCCATTTATCCCTGATATGGTCAATTTTACCTGAAAAATTAATCTTATGGTTGACTACAGTTCTGTCCCACCTCAAGCCCATCTGCCATGCTTTCCCCACCTTGGATCCTTCTTACCTCATGGTTTTGCTCTATCAAACTGCCTAGAAAAGACACAGTCTTTGGCAGCCCACTTGGGACCCCTTCTGTCTCTCTCTCAGACAAAAGCTTTCTATCTCACAATAAATATATTCTGCTTTTAACCTCTGTTGTTTCTAAAATTCATACTTTGATTTTAAAAAACATGAACCCATACTGGACATTTACTACGTTGGGAGTTTCATTCCCCTGTATCGGGAAGATGGCTGTCCTGGAGGAAAATGAATGATTTTCATGTTTTCACTCTTCATTTTCCCATCTATGTAGGCTATTTTTCACTGTCTCATATCCATGCTTACTTTGACACACAAATGATTATTCGTATCTTCTGCCTCGTTCTCCATCTATTTCTAGCCTATTCTTGGCTTCCAAAATAGTTTTCAATTGATATCTTACCAATGGCAGAAAGTTATTTTCATCTATAAACTCATTAAATCAAAAAAATCTATAATTTAAAAGTTCAGCTTATCCTCATTACCACCACTCTTACTGTTTCTCTCTCTCTACCATTTTATATCAACAGAGACAATCCTTAGCAGTCAATTGCTGGATAAGTTTTTGGCCTCCACCTTTCTGGCTCAGTGTACAACTATGGGATAGAAAATTTCTGCAAGCCAAAATAATAAATTACAGGGTCCATAGTGCCCTGGAAATCCCTTTCATACACCTAACCTACTGAGCAGCACAGGGTAAGGATGCAGCAAACTACAGAGGGGTAGATGTTTAGTCTCATGAGTGCATGGTTGCCTGGGAGTCGTGGCCCAGGCTGGCCCAGAGGATGCATCACATACTGCTAGCTTGGGAAAAGATTCAAATTCACACTTCAAAGTAAGGTTTCTACTGAATGCATATGACTTTTGCATCACCTTACAGTTGGAAAATTATGTGGTGAGTGTTATAGTTTATACATTGTGTCAACTTCAGAAGTATAGAAGCTCAACTAAGTGATTCAGCAGCTCTACATCCTGGGGTGTAGAGAACAAGCAGTTAGCATTCTAGGCTATTGTTCATTGTGTCAATTTGAGAAGGTGGGAACTTTAACTGATTCAGCAGGGGACCAAGGTCCCTAGTTTATAACATCCTCAGCCTGTGCAAGAGGAGGGCAGCAGATGGTGTGGGTGCTACACCCACCCCAGGGGAGCAGCCTGCAGATAATAAAAGGCAAATGAGGACGGGCTGATGGCTGCTTCTTTGGAGGAGCTCCAGTCTTCACCATCAGCTTGGACATTGTCTCCTGCCTTCTGGCACGGATTGTTTGGCTTCTGCCTTGGACTCTTCAACTTTCCATCTTAGATTCTCAGCCTTCCACTGTAGATTCTTCAGTGTTCCATAATAGACCCACTGGCCTCCTGATATGGACTTGCATGGGACACTGCAGTAAGCTCCAGCCCTTGGGCTGGACCCCTCAACTTCTAGTGTGCAGATACCCTCTGCAAGCTCTCTTATTCAGCTTTGTGGCTGATCGTTGTAAGGCAATCTTGAAATTTCTCATACAGTTGTGCATCTTATATCTGTTTCTCTAGTAAACCCTGACTGATACAGTGACAATCATCTGTCACAAACATCAGAGAAGTACAGCTGAAACATGGTGGCCCTGACCATTGTCCTGTAGGACTCTCATTCATTTACTTTTTGCTTCTCCAAAATGCAAACACTTCAAAAGGACTTTGTATTATATACAACAAGGGTGTTCCTAGAATGAACATAGCAGCAATGTGTTGTAAAATACATCTTTACTGTGCTTCAGAAAGGAAACAAACCACAGCTAATTATTGCTCTGCGATGTGAAGCAATATAGCAGCACTAGGTTTGTTAAGTGTGTGTAACAGCCCAGATGATGCAGACAGGTCGCTGATTCCTTCCACTGCAGGACACAGCTGACTCCTCAAGCTCTGCACTGGATCTACTGTATAAATATCTGGACCAGTGGGGGCAAACCCAGGGCGCATGTACCACAGCTGGCTCTTTGTTATCACTGAAAGCTCTAGTGGATTCATCCTCACTAGTTTAGACGTTCAGCTTTTCACCTAAAAAGACATTTAGGCCCAAATAAGATAAAAAATGAAATAATTTCAGGGTGCCTTCTGGCTCCAAAGTGGTATAATGCAATGGCAATGATTGGCTCATTTAGTGATACCATCTAGTAACATGTTAAACAGTTTTGTTTAGGTTCGTTTTCCAGGAAAAAGACCCACTCTCCCTTAGGCACAATGGACCACTGTGAATGGCAAGCACTATCCTTAGCACAATGCGCTCCCGCTTTTCCCCCCGCAGGAAATGCCTTCGCGTCCAGTGTATATGACACACTAATATAAAAATCATACTTGAAGCTTATCTCATGGCTTCTCTTCAGTGAGAAACTCAAATCATATATAAGGAGCAAAATAAAATAGAGGTAACAGGAAGTAGGAGGTAGATACTGCTCAAATGGGAAAGAGATCAAGAGATAGAGGGGAGATAGAGGGATGAAAAGGGAAATGAAGATAACTTATGTGCACGCAGCAATGCCACACCAGGAATGGAAACGTTATCTATTGCAATCATGGACTAATACAAAACTTAACAATAATGACAAAGAACTATATTAATAGCACTGATGCTCTGACAGACTTTGTAATCTCACCTTCATGATCAAAACCTAGACCACATAGGAAATACTACAAAAAAATCAAAAAATGAGATCTCACCTCATTAAAAAGCTTTTGCATAACAAAAGAAATCACCAACAGAGTGAAAATGCAATCCATGGAGTGGGGGAAATTATAGTTAGTTGTACTTCAAAGGACTTACATCTAAAACATATAAAGTATTAAAAAAAACTAGGACCTCAAAATCCAAAGACCCAATCCAAAAATGGGCATCTGAGATAAGTACACATTTCTCAAAGGAAGACATACAAATGACAAGTATATGAAAAAATTTTCAATGTCATTGGTTATTCAAGAAATGCACATTAAAATGACACTGAGATTCCATCTCACTCCAGAAAGAATGGCTATCATCAAGAAATCAACCAATAACAAATGCTGGCGGGGCGGTGGAGAAAAAGGAACTCTTCTCCACTCTTGGTGGGAGTGTAGACTGGTGCAACCACTGTGAAAATCAGTGTGGAGATTCCTCAAAAAACTAGGATTAGAAGTCCCATTTGACCCAGCTAATATCCTTCTGGGTATCTTCCCAGAAGAATTAAAAACATCATACCACAGTGATATATGGGTATCCATGTTTACAGTAGCACAATTTGTAATAGCTAAATCTTGGAAACAACCCAAATGCTCATCAACTGAGGAATGAATAAAAAAGATGTGATTTTTTTTACATAATAGAGTACTGCTTAGTCATAAAGAAAGATAAATTCAAGACTTTTATAAGTTAATGGACACAACTTGAGACCATACTCGTAAGTGAAATAAATCAGACCTATATTTTTAAACATCGTATTATCGCACTAGAGTGAGAGGTTGAGTGAATAAGCAAGATGTATAATAGCTATTATGAATTGGGAAGAAATGGTTCAAAAGAAGAGAGAAACTGTCATGGAGGAAAGGGGAAAGGAAGGAAGAGAAAAGGAAAAAATATATATATACACATAATACAGTTAAGATAGTTACATAGTTCATTGAAAAGAAAGGTTTGTGCTAATGTTTTTGGACAATATTTCATGCCTATAGTTTGTACTCTGAGTAACTACTATGAAGACAACAATTGCAATGTATTAGTTACTGTTATTCTATTAGCCTGCTTTGAAACTACTTTATTTTTATTTTTTTGTGTTTAAAATAATAATAAAAGTTAAAATAAAAAACTGGAAATGCAAAAACATGAATAAGGAAAACCTATGAAATTTACTATTAGTATATAAAATATAGCTTCATTTTTGCAAACACCTTACTGATTGGTTGATTCATAATGATACTTCAGACCTCTGTGGGGAGACAATTACTGTAATAAATCCAACAAGCTATAAAAATGTATTGATACCTATATTTCTCCAGATATTGCCAAGTGTTCTCAAGGGGAGAAAATCATTCCTAGTAAATGAATGTACAATGGATTGTTGCCATTGTAGTGTTCCTGGACCCAAGGACATGACCTACAAAGTGTCTGAACTTGTGTGCCCAAGCAAATGGCCACTGGTGCACCAGATTAGGCCCAGGGTCACCGATAATCCATCAGTGAGCTGTTTGGTTTCTCTTCCTCTAGGCTGTTTTATAATCTGTGCATATTTGAGTGTACCTAACTGCTATTTAAAATATATTTTAAACTATTGGTGAAGGTGGACATAGTGAGGATTTTTTTTGGCAGAATGTATACTTCTTTGGTGGTGAACAGTCTTTTCTTGTATTTTCCTGGTAAAGGCTTTTTTCTTTCCTTGTTGTTTTCTTTTTTATTTTGGTGGTACTTGGGATTGAACTCAGGACCTTGTGCATACTAGGCAAGTACTCTACCACTAAGCTACATCCCCAGCTTTCCTTAGTTTTTGAAGAAATATTTACATATTAAAACATCGCCAACCATCTTGTGCTGTAAATATTTTTTCTGACTTTGAGCCTACTTTGATTTTTATTTGGTTATTTATCACATCAAAGTTTTACAGCGACATTTCTATCTACAGTTGCTTTCATTAACCCCACTGTTGGTATCACATATATAAAGTCTTTTTCCCTGTCAAAATTATACAATATTAAAGAAGATTTTTGTTTTGTATGTTCTCTTTTCCTGTTTTATAAAAGTTTACATATTTTCAATATCTGACATTTATGTATTTTGTTTTGAATAAGATATTTCAGCATGAAAGAAAGGGACCCTGACATTTGGATAAACAGTGGAATTTGGTCTTGATCATCACTGTTTTCCTCTTTTCCACCTTTCTTGGGCTGTTTAAAACCATGGCTCCCCCTGCTATTCCTCCCATCGTAATCACAATTTCACCATGAACTATATGCATGCTAACACAAACAGAACATAAGAGAAGAAGGAAGAGAAGGGGATTCACTTTGAGTTATTTGTTAACTTGAAAGCAGGAACCTCTTCAAGCCTCCTTCCCTTCTAGCACTGTTCTGCAGCCCCTGGAGTTGTGTTGATCAACTTAAGCATGCAAACCTCACAGAACATTTCCACATAGGTAACCAACCCACTTATACCCTCCAAAGAGCCCTCATAGAAATTCTAGTCACAGACCACGAAGGGAAAAGCAGCAGCTCAGTAGCTCCCACTCATCCCGAAGCTCCTGAGTGACGAGCTGCAGGGCAGATAAAACTGTTGCATGTTGCCTCTTTCTCTATCACAACTTGGGGCCTCTGGTCACAGCACATTTTGGAAAATATAAATCTGCAGAGGGATTTGGCAGGAATTCAGCTTTCTGTTTGTCATAGGGAATTATGCCTTCCGGACTCTCTGACTTTCCTTGGGATTAGTACCTAAGGTTGCAGAGTCTCCTAAGAGCACAGTAAGAATCCAAAGCATTCTTCACAACTGGAAAGAAACTAAAGTGTGCAGGCCTCAAAATCTACACAGCATTCTTCTACTTCCTCCTGGGGTCTCCTTGAGTAGAGCACAAAGGCTTCTCTGGTTTTGAGTTACTCTGTCTTCACTTTGATAACTCTTCTCAAGCACACATCTTACCTTTAAAGGAAAAACCCACACTTTCCTAGGAGACCCTGAAGCAAGGGTGAGATGCAGAATCTGAGATAACAAGGAAGCTATTGAGTTACCCCTCATTCTTACATCCATACACAAACACATTTCGAGGCTCACCCGAATACCATCCAATCTATTCCATGTAGGATTCTTGCAGAATAGATTAAACCTCCAAAAATTGCTTAAACATGCTAACAAAATCTTTGTATTCATTCTTCTGCTGAAATTGCTGATTCTGATTCTTCATAGATAATTAAAAAGTAAGCCACGGTTTCACTGGGTTTGGTCAATCTTTTCTCCCTTTCAGTCTTATTAATAAACTTTGTGTCTAGCATGGGAAAACAATCAAGAATAACTTGAGCTCACTGAGGAAGAAGCATAAAAGAAACCATCCCTTGTGATCCTCAATTGTATATTTCACAAATAGACACTAGTAACGCATGAAGTGTGACATGCACACTTCTGGATACTCTGACATCGCTGTGTGGGCTTCACAAATCTTTATTCCCTGTGGTTCATAACCATTGGTGAAACTGGAGTTATACGCCTTTAAATTACCTGTATCCGAAGTCATTACCCTGAAATAGGCCATACATTTCAACACACGGTGACTTCAACACTATTGTTGTGATTTCTGCTGTAAATCCATGGCATAAGCCATAGAAAAACAGAGCCACTGAGTCTGAACATTCTAACTCGAAAGTCATTTCTCTCTCGGTAACATATGAGACTGAGAAGAATTTGTTTCCAATGGGCAGAAGTATTATCAGGATGCCCCTTTCATAACCATAAGCCCTTTGCCAGTGACATTTTTACCATTTGGAAGCATTACTGTTGATTAGAACAAATGTCTCCAAATGGACAGCAGACCATAAAAAAAAAAATGAAGGAGTGGGAAAAATTAGTGTTCAGATCACATTGAAAGGGGGAGGACAGTAGGCCTTTAAAAAATATGAGTATGTTATCATAAAACTAAAATATACCCATTTATATAAAGGCAAGAAAAGCATGGCAAATAAAAACATTCTTTTTGCAGAGGACCTTATTTTTCTTTCTCTTCATAGAAGAGATTGCTCATATGATGTGTGAAGTTTGCATTTCCAGAGTGATATATTTGAAAATACTATCTAGACTTAATGAAAACGACATCTGAGCTAGGTTTTAAAAGAAAAAGTCTAAGCTAGGTCTGCAAAAATTCCTTAAGATTCAAAAACATGCAGATCAGACATCAGATTGGATGACTTCGGGGCTTAACCCGAGACCGGTAAAAATTCTCAGTGTTCCGTGAAATACCAATTTGCACATGGCAAAACACATTCTAATTATGTAGATACAAAACAAATTCTAATTATGTAGATCCTGTCAAAGTAACCAGTAGGTAAAGAAGTCTGGAAGTGTTCTCTCTCTCTCTCTCCCCCACCCACCCCCATCACACACACTGACACACCTCTTTGCCTGGTCACCTCTACACCACAGACAATTAGGTTACAGACACAAGATTTTTTTCTCCACACCTGGCCCTGGAATGAGACCTTTTTCTTCTGTGTAGATCTCCTCGGCTGATTTCAGCAATAGTTCTCAAAGGCACCTGTAATATCGTCATCATGTTTCACTCCATTCTGATTGGTTGATAAAATATGCCGTTTAATTTCTATTGACTAAAATTCTGTATTGGCCAGTGATTATCAATGTCTGCTTCCTAGGCATAGCATAATAAAAATTACTCACCTTGATGGAGAAAGGAAGGCAATGGGCCAAAACCATTTTGCATGAAGGAACCTTTCAAAAACTGTAGCTTCTGATAAGTTACAAAGGTTCAGTATGCTTTTTGCCCTAAATGTATACCTATGTGCTGACAGTGTTATACTTGTTGGCATGCAGAAAGTAACTTTCAGTTAAGTTACTTTCAGTTAACAACATAATTTTTACTTATAGATGAGGCAGACACACAGAGAGCAATCCTTGAAAATTAATCTTTTACATTTCAAGTAGAGATGCTCTTGGATGAAATGTATGGATATTCTTCAATAACATTTATTTTTGTTATACATGGGAGAATTCGCCAACTAAATTACAAAATTAAATTTCTCCTAGCCTGAGTCTTTAGCAGTTTGTATTTGCAAACTCATTTTCAGCTAGTAGACCTGTATGAAAATTTGAGAAACATGTCATTTTGAAAGGTGCTTCAATAATTTGGAAATCCTGAGCAACAAGGGATGATTTAATTTTCTAAATAATAAGAAATAAGTTTGAGCCCTTCTCCTTTATTTTCTTATCACCGACCATTCAAAATATATCCAAACTATCCATTGTGTTCCTTTGGTCCTGTTTGCATCCCCATGTCTGTATCTAGAAATCAGGTACCTTTTGTTCTACTAGCTGTCCTAATAGCAGGAAATAAAATGTACTTGAAAACCACTTGATAATATTGTGGGAAAGGTTTGAAAACCAGGCAGTTAATGCTTTCCAGAATCGCTGATAGAGCCTGTTGCTCTCAACAGCAAAAGAAAAAAAAAGCCATTGTTACTTGTGTTTGTGGAAATGTGTTTGTTTCATTATTGCTGAAGGATAGTGGAGATGTAGATAAAACTAGGGATTGTCTAATTTTATCTTTAGAATAGCACAATTTACTCACAAATCTTAAAAATTACAATCACAGTCACAATTCAAAGGGCATTTATTGGTTGTCCAGTGTATAATCTATGAAATCAATCCATTTTTTCTGCATCCATATGTACATAAATCTGTTGAAATGCATCACAATACTTACTCTGACCTCAGCCCCACCCAGCTTAATGCCCAGTGTCCTCCAGTCACTACTACTGCAGTCCCTTTGCTGTTGTGAACTGCAAGGCACCAATTTCAGGGGCTTCTTTCACCCTCGAAATTCAGAGATATCATTAATATCTTAGTCATCCTAGAATCAGAAGACTGCTCTATCTGAAATCCAATTAGCTGATTGTGGTGGTGTAGCGGAGAGGTTGTAATCTCAGCATTTGGGAAGCTGAGACAGGAGGATGGCTACAAGTTCAAGGCCAGCCTGGGCTACATAGTGAGTTCAAGGCTGACCTAAAGTATACAGCAAGACCCTGTTTCAGAAACAAACAAACGAATGAACACCTAACAAAAAAAAAAAAAGAAGAAAGAAAGAAATTACTTGCAGCACGTTCTCAAGTATATGCATCATGGCAAATGCAATCAGCAACTCCAATGCTGTCACAGGCTTCAGCGACCGCTGTGTATGAAGATACCACCCTGTCTTAATAATGGACATAGTCACAGAAACTACCAGATGCCATGATTCTGAATGTGAATCCTTATATCAGCAGCATCAACAACACCTGGGGCCTTGTTAGAAGAACAATTTATCAGGTCTCCACACAAGTGAGGCTTAGGGATTGTTAATCAGCCAGGCTGAAGAAGCACTGACCTAATCCAACCTACTCACTTTGTAGATAAAAGACCTGAAACTCCTAAAAGTGACATGGGTTGTCCATGGTCTCACACCTAGCTGATGGCGACATCAGGCTAGAACCTACATCTATTAGGCAGTACAGGGGTTTCCGCCTTCCAGGACTGCGCTGGTGTTCCTCACACCAGTTTGCTGACACCTGCCCTAAACTGATAAACACAAGTTAGAGAATACACAGCCTTTGAAGGGCAGATGCCACTGTTTCTTTATTTTTTACGCCTCCACTAGGAGAACCAGATCAAAGCACTTAACTGACTGACTATCCATGTTCAGTAATAAGAGAAGGAATGAATTTGCGTTAACTAAACTTCTGGAGGGGAAAAAAGCAACACAACAGTGTAGGTCCGAAGCTTCAATCTTCCAAACAGCAGGCCAGGAGAACCTCCAGTTCTTACCTCCGGATCTGTAAATTTAAAAAGTCACGTGCAATTTTCACTACTGAGGGCTTCCAAAATGTGTTTCATAAGTAGTATTCAGAGCTCCTCGTGTACGTTCGCAGATGAGGACGCTAGCAAGCCAGTTGTGAACCGTCATTCCACTGAGTCACACACGCCAACATTCGAAATGTGGAGCGGCTGAAGCTGAGGTCAGCTGCTGCCCCTGATCATTCTCGAGGTCACCCAGATAGCTGACTCTTCCCTTGCCAAAATACGCTCTCACGGAAATGAACAGTGCGCTGAAAGAACACAGTAGCAGACACTCAAGTGCTTACCGACTTCAACTGTCACAGTCACCGGGGAGGAGAAAGAAAGACAGTGGGTGTGCGGGGAACGCGTCCGGCTGCTGCTCAGCCACCGGCTACTGAATTACGGTGATGAAAATGTGCAAAGTCTTATCACAACAGCAGCAGAAACAACTGTGCCCTAAAGCCACATTTCGCTGAAGACTGATGAAATCAAGGACAAACGCCCCACACAGTGCTCTGACACACGAATGGATGATTCTGGTGAAAGTGTGGTTTTCCCTGCAGTTGTTTACAGTTCCCCCAAAACCCTGCTAAAGGATAACCTGAACTGTTGAATTTCAGACGTGACTGTAAAAGATTCATTGAGGGGCTCTTTTTAGGGCTGAGTTTCTACAAGGTTGTGCCAGTATTCACACCTTTACTAAAATGAAACAATAAAAAAGTGTAGAACACAGGATGCCACATATTCAAGGAGATGTTTGCAAATTCTTTTGTTATTAAGATGCATATTTTCTAGGCTTTCTTTGTCTTTTTTTTCAGCCCAGAATTAGTGCTGTTTTTTTAATCTGCCAGATTATTTCTGATCTGACTTCCTCTAAAGAACAGTTAATACTCATGATTAGATCAACTTTGCACATCTGTATCCAGTACCTTTTGAAGGTAACAATATGCAATATAACAACGATTGTCAAATTCCTATCATCTTGTTTTGAAAGCCTATACTGTCAGTGTTTTGAGTTTGTTGTCATTTGGTTTTATCTCTTTTGCTTTTTGTTTTTCTTTTCTGTGTCTTTTTTTCTCTTAAATAACAAAAAAAGAAAGTGGGGGAAAAGATATAAATAGGCATTTCATCAAATAATTCTGTTGTTGTTCGCATATAAAATGTTGGCCAGAGGGCTCACGGTGGTGAAAGCTTGGTCTCCAGGACAGCCGTGTTCAGAGATGCAGCTTTTCCAAAACTGTTTGATCATGAGGAAACTAACCTTATGATTCATCCATTGATGGATTCGCAATTGAATAAACTATTAGTGGGGGTGAGAGGGTCTAATTGAGGTGTCCATGACCACATGAGATTGGAGACTGTATTTTGTCCTATCCTCCTCTTCCTCTCGCTCTCTCTCTCTCTCTCTTTCTCCAAGAATTAAGTAGCTTTCCTTACCACACTCTTCTACTCTGATTTCTACCCTCATGTTCTTGCCTTGCTACAGACTGAATGCAATGAAGCCAGCTAACCATAGACTGAAATATCTGAAACTGTAAGTTAAAATAAAACTTTCCTACTTAAACCCAAAAATAAAAAATTAGTGCTTTTGAAATCATCAATTCTCACCTCCTATCATTTGCTTTGATCCTTGTGTGTCAGAAAAATCCAGCATCTTCTGATAAAAATAAAATGAATAAAATAAAAAGCTTTGAAAAATCTCTGGTTTATTGACAATTTCTCAAACCACATTTCTTGTACCTGGCATTTTTTTGCTATGAAAATCGCATGACAAAACGGGGGCCAAGAGTCCCTCCACCCCTCTGTTCTCCCTCCACAGAGCACTCAGCCTAAGCATTTTCACTCCGTCCACAGTTTTATTATTAAAGGCCCTAACACCTTTCCTGTGAGCTTTTCTTAACTTTACTTTCTTTTTTCATCCTGAGTGCATTCTGTATGTAGAATAATGTGCAAGTGTGAGCTCTAAAACTACAAGACTGAAAACTGCCAAGAAGTGAACTCAAGGTATTAGGGATTCACATTTTTGCAAAAGGAGTTCATGCTTTGCCCACAAACTTTGCAGCTCCTTAGAGACATGAATGATTCACCTATTTCTCTTTGCCTTGATATTCTCAGAGTGTGATCTGTCTTTATTTTCACTCTGCAATTTACCCAGTCGTAATCCATTAGTAGTTTCCTGCGGCTGAGTAATCATTATGTACCCAGGGAACAGAGTTTTATTTAAGACTAATCTGAGAAAAAAAAATATGACGTCACATGGAAACCCACTATGAAAACGAGGAGAGCAAATAATCTGAACTCTAAATGCATTTTTAAGGTGAGCCATTGCCTTACCTTAACTACAAGTTAGCTACATTCATTGCTGATATATATATTATTAAAAATTGACACAAACACATAATGTTCAGTTTTCAAAATAATAGGGAAAGTATGTGATTCTGTTGAGTTTATGAATCCTACCATCTTTAATATTCTAAATTCTTCTAATGGAGTCACAAGCAGTGAGAAAAATATCCTCATTACATTAAAAAATGAACATAGCAAAGTTTCTTTTTTTTTTAAATCAATGGATACCTGTGAATGGCTTTCCTGGGATCTGGACTGGCCTTCACATCAACTGAATTTTATTCTGCACTTCAAAGTTCACTCAAAACCTTCTTTCATATTCTCTCTACCACATGATGCCTGTCAGTGTAATAAAGTACTTTAAACCGTTTTTGTTTTTGTTTTTGGTACTGCAGATTGAACTCAGGACCTCCACAATGAGCTATTTCCTCAGCTCCCCCCTCTTTTTTCATTTTTCAAATTTTGACATATGGTTTTGCTAAGATATGAGGTTGTTGGGGCTGGGCTCAAATTTGAGATCCTCCTGCCTCAGCCTTTCAGAGTGCTGGGATTATAGACATGTGCCACCTTGTCTGGCATAAAGAACTACTTTTCTGTAACCCAAATTCCAGTTACCACTGGAAAAGTGATGACACAAAGAAAATGCTCAGTACAAAGAGCAAATTTTCAAATGTACAGCAACTACAAAGATGATATTCAAGAGTCTAGCTTTACTAAACATCATGAAAAATATCTCCCTGAAAGCACAGAAAAGTCAGAAATTATCGTGCCTCAGACTCAAAATGTAGAAACAGTTGTAATAGCATTCGAATCGTATCCTTTTGAAAAAAAAAAAATCTTAGTTCATCCTTCTGTGTCAATGTAGTTGGTATAAGTTGTCACATAGCAGAACAAGAACAATGGGACTCAATAATTTAGATCAGTAATGTAGGACAGAGTCTGTAGTAATAAGAAATCTCAAATGCAATTGAAAGCCACTAATATCCATGCCTAAGGATAAAATCACTTAGCTGTTTATTATCTGTTATTTTGTACCTTTAAAGACAGAAGCTCCGCTGAGTTAGAAGCCTCACTACAACATAAAATCTTTCAGGGAAGAGATCTTGATTTATTTTATTCTCTGGTATACTCAAGTGCCTAATACAGACATAGAGTGAGCTCTTAATAAATATTTGTTCAGCAAATAAAAACCAAAAAGGATCCTGCTCTCCAAACTCATGCTCAAGACCATAATGGATATCTCCGCAGACCCTGCACAGAAGTACCTGGCCCCGGAAGAAAGAAATGCTAGAATCCAGCAGTGTGCACTGAACAAAACTTGACTCTGATTCATGGGTGTGCAGCTCAGAAAAAACTGTCTTCCTGAATTTTGGCCAAAGAGGAGTCTTTTAGGGCCCAATTCCCCTGTGTTAAAGCTTCTTCAGGGAAGGGCAAGCCATGGGGCCCTCAGACGCTAGTACACTTCATCACAGCATTCTGCGATGGAGAGACCTCATCAGTGTTTTCACTGCTGACAGCCTCCTGCACCCACAGTGCTGTGCAGCCCTGGAGCGCACATGCCTTTGGAAGGGTCATCGGCAAGGCCTTACCAACTGAACTCTCAAGGTGAATTTGAAGTCTTAACGTTTTGAAGACATGTTTGTTCTCCTCTTCATGTTGTCATGAACTAGTCAACCCACCGCACCAGTAGGGTGGATCATCACTTGTTTTCTTTCACCATTTGTTACTACATGATCTATTTAAACAGTAACCTAAAGCACCTGAGGTATTTAATTGGACACAAACATTCATGTGGAAGCTAAGACAGAATGAAATAACAGTGAAGTACAGTGCTTTGCAAACTTAATTCCTTCTATGATTCTGGGGAAGATGGCTGCAGTCCTGTTCTGATATGGAGTTTGAGAATGGGGAAGCAGACTTTTGCTAAATGCTTCTGTTTGTGTAGAGGATTATTTGGGAGCAGAAGGGTTCATGAACTGAAGTGTTACTGTGAAGGTCAACGTTGTTTAACTTTGGCACCGATGGCATCTGAGTCCCAATAACTCTTTGTTCTTAAGAGCCTTTCTGCATTCTTTAAGATAGTAAACAAAGTCTTGGAAATTCACTCACTAGATACCAACAGCCTGTTACATCCTCTTTGCCTTAATGAAGGTCTCCAGACTTTTCTGAAAGTTCTCTGGGGTCCAAAAGCAATCCCATTTGAGAATCGCTAGTATAGATAAAGCAGCCAGACTGGGAAAGAGCCAGGAGATGGTTAGACACTCATGGGTAATCGAAGAGGTTTACCAACCAAATCCTAGAATGAATCTGAGCCTGAATAATTTTCCTCAGGAACAGTGCAAATCCAGCTGCCCCAATTTGTGAACCAGGATTACAAAGAAAGTGGAGGGATGAGCAGAGACAAGCAATAGAAAGAAGGGGAGATATTTATATATGGAAGAATAAGTTACAAAGGGAAACCTCTGACTGTGGGGTTGGTTTGGCAATGACATTAATGGCCACGTCGCCCCCTTTAATCTCCCATCTAAAAGCTGGAGCACTTGGCCAGTCACTTCCTGTTACGTGAGAAGAAACAGTTAAACCTCTGGCACAATCTTCACAATCCTGGTGCCCCATCCAGGCTTTCCCCCAAACCATCTTAGAACAATCCATAAATAAGCAAAACTGAAGAAGAAAGACGGGAAACGATGGGCTAACAGCAACATCTGTGCATTCACTCTGGTATTTCTTCTTCCTAAATTGATGTTTGACCATATCTATGGTGCAGGGGCCACTAGGGCCTCACTTTCTCGAAATACTTTCATCTCTTTTCCAGAAACCAGTCTGATAATTCCACATCTCCATCTTCATCTTCCTGAGGGTGGAGGTTGGGGCCAGAACTCGAGTTTCCTCTGCTCTCAGCCCCAGTTTGGTGTGGCCACCAGCCAGGTCCACTGACAACACTGCCTGCAAAGCATTTGTTCTCAAAGCAAGACGAATACAGAAAGAAAAAAAAAGTCTCAAGACTTTTCCAGCAATCTGATAGAACAGTTTCATGTCTAGTAAGAAAAACTAGTGGCATATTTTGCATGTCCTGATTTCACTTTTCCTTGAATTTCCTGTTCCCTTTATTTGTACCATGTTTAACAGAAAGGGTCAGCCCACAGAAAATTAGAAAAAAGAAAGCAAAGGTCCTCCATTATCGACATTTTGAAAGGGGTTATCTCAGAGGATATCATCTCATTCTGTGGCATTACTTTCATAGACTGAATGTTTGCATCCCTAATTCGTACGCTGAAGCCTAATTCTCTACGTATGTTATTAAGAAGAGGGGTTTGTTATCTGCATGTTGCTGGCACTCAGTTTTCTATCTGCAGTGAAAACACATCTCTGAGTTACAGATCCGTAGCCAACAACCTCCTTCTTACCTCTGCTTGGCAGTCTAACGAACATCTCCCAGTTAACATGTTCTGACCTGAAATGAAGGCTTGTTTGTGGTCACAGATCTTGTTCCTACCTATTCTTCCTCAGGTCATTAAATGGTGCCAAGCCGATTTTTCATACTAAACACTTAGCAGGTTCTCTCTCTCTAAAATAAATATATATTATATATTTTATATTATATAAATATATATAAGTTTATATTATATATTATAATATAATATATATTATATAATACACATAAATTTTTTAAAATTTTTTATTTTAAAGAGAATAAAACAAAAGAGGGCAGAACAGAGCAGATCAGAACAGGACAACATAGGCAACACAGTACTTTACATTAAGACAACCGGACATCAACAGTATCTAACACCGTATCTCTTACTCTGCTATACTTGAGCATAGTTTCAAATACAGTAATATCAAACATAACACAATAGTATAAAGCCATGCATAGAGTGAAAGAATTATGGGGCTTTCTGAACCGAATAACAGAAAATGATCAATGGGTACTATAATAACTCATTTTCGATAGAAAAATTTTGTTTATACTATCACACATATTCAAATTCCAATAAGACGCAATGTGATAGATAGAACCAATGGTAGTAGAATAATAGAAGCATGGTAGGACTTCTAAGAAGGATGATATTAAATCAGCAATAGCTGTCATAATGTTTTATTTTCTTCCAAACAGCTGTTCATATCATCACACATGATATAGTCAAACAAAACAGGATAAAACCATTCCAACTGATGATTGAAAACATTGAAAGGCTTCAAAGCTATGAGACGGGGACTCATGCTTACCATAAAGTCTTATATACTCTTATCAACTCTCATACTAGGGAGACTATATGGTATTTACCCTTGAATACACATAAATTTATATAATATAATATATCTATAATATCGTATATTATAGATATATTATATATTATATATTATATATTATATATTATATATTATATATTATATATTATATATTATATATTATATATTATATATTATATATTATATATTATATATTATATATTATATATTATATATTATATATTATATATTATATATTATATATTATATATTATATATTATATATTATATTATATTATATCATATATATAAAATATATAGTTAATATATATTTAAGTTTATATATACTATTAGTATACCTAACACATAAATATATATACTATGTATTATATCTACATATATACACATACCCATATATATAAATACACATAGATATCTATTATATATCTATATATAAATATGCATAGAGAGAAATATATAAATATATGCAAATACATAGGTACCTCCATATCTCTATCTATTTACATATCTCTACATATTACCACATCACCAGGAGATGAGCTTTCCTGGGGACAAGCCTATCCATTACATGCATACACAGTTCCAGTCTTCTTGAGACTCCACTGAATCTGTCGCTCTTTGTCCTGACCTGACCTGAATTCATCTTCCTGAGGACTCTCTATGAACCAAACACGGAACTCTCCTCTGGCTCTGTAAACACTTCAAGCACATTCCTGCCTCAGCCTCTTTTGAATTTTGCTTCCCTCTGCTTCAAATCCTTTTAATCCCAAACTTTTGCAAAGTTCCTCTTTTGCTTCTCTGAGAGCCTTTTTCAAGGGGCACTACTATCATGCTCATGCTTTAGTCACTCTTCGTAATTTCAATGCACTGTAACTCACATTGTACTAGGAGTTCACAATTGTTTCTCTTCTAAAATACAAGCTCTATAAGTGCAAGGACTGAGGTCTGATTCTCTCTTTTGTTTAGAAAATGACTTACTCAGTGCAGAGATTCTGAAACATGTGTTTGAACTCCTTTTTTTCCAGTATTTTATGAATATAGTAGTAAAAGAGTGCAATTTAAACATAGTTCTGCTACCTATACTTACAACTCACTCATGGTGTCTCTTACCCATTTTTATTGAGAGACTACACATGCTCATAGCCATTGTTTTTACAAAACACTTACAATTAAATACTTAGAAATGTAAACTGTGGGAAAGTGTATTAATTCAGGTTCATCTGATTCTTCCTTCATGATAATGATTTGAGTTCTGTTCAGCAAACTTAATGGAAAATTCAGTACAATAGCATGTATAAAATGGAAAAAAATGCCTTAACATTTTTAGGAAAAGCAATCATCAAATATCAAGGTAAAAACCATAAAAGTACAAATATTTGCAATGTTCATTAAAATGTAGTCTCATCTCTTCAGTGTGGGTCACCCACTGCTCCAGTAGATAACATTTTTAGTCTCATTCATTGTCTTATATTTATTGAATTCCTGCTATGTGCTGGACACTAATATGGGAGGCAGGAACAGGGTGATAGAGCCATCAACAATGCAGACAAGAGAGACTCCTTCCCTCAGCCACTTTTCCAAGCATCTGATTTCAAAAGCAGTAAAACTATTTTCGTCAGCCAAAATCTGTAATTCGCTGGCTTCAAGGCACTTTAGAATTCTTGTTAGAGATGTGTTCAGTCTTTTCCCCAGACTCTATATTTTAAAATGTCTGAACAGCTTCAAAATGAAGATATATTCCCTTCCATTACCATAGGGGGAAAACATTTAGGAAATGCTTCTCGGATTTTGATTTATTAAAGACAAAACCATTTATCTTTCTCATCAGGGAATATTTATATATAAATTTCTCCTCATGATGTAGTTTTGGACAAAAACATCCTGGAAACAAACAGAAAGTATCCTTTAGGCAGAAATGGAATTAAGCACCTTTGCAAACCCTCAGTAACTTTCTCATCTTCCCTGTTAGGAGTTTGCATCAAATTGCTGCTCATCCCAGATGTAATGAAATCATTAAGTCTGATTTGTATTCAAACTCAACTGTTATCTTTCTGAGATTGGGTGCTTGATACATTCATATCCTGATGCCTGCCCACAGCACTATTCTTGAAACAGATTGGCTTTACTTTGGAAGCAGGCTTCTTCCAGCTGGGATATATATTTTTTTCAGGTGAGGAAAAAAAATGTTCTTTTCCTGTACCTCTTTGTACTTGGTCAAGTGGTGTTGTAAGTCCTAAGAATAGTTTCATTTTCCTTGTAAAACTTAAGTTAACTGGACTATATATTTTCTTTCCTGCCTCATGTCTGGCTTTTCCAGCAAGCAATCTCTGAGAACACACAAACCAGATGTGCTTAAAAAACTGTAACTTTTAACTCTTTTTTTTATACCCAGTATTTTTTAACTCCTTTTTTTCCCCATCCACTGCTTTTCTTTTCAGGAAAAGAAAAAAAATAGAGAAAAGAAAATGCCTTCAATCTCCCACAAATGTAGAGAATGCTAAAGAATGGTTCCCAAGTATATAATTACACTCTAACCATCAATCCACACCTTGTGTATGGGGGGGGGGTTCAATTATTTAAGTTGAAAATTTACATGAGAATTATCTTAGAAAGAAGTTACACACACACACACACACACACACACACCTATCTAATTGGCAAATCACTAACAAAAGTAGATCTTATGTTTTCAATCAGGCACAACTGTTACTAAAAATTAAAATATGTATGATAGACTCAAAAGTATGTCTGTGTCACTATGGAGATCCAACTGTAAGCATGGTCTAGAGCAAGAAAACCCATCAATATCATACTTCGATCAATAAAGATTTTTTAAAATTTTATTTTAAAGAGAGTACAATTAAACAGAGCAAAACAGATCATAAGAAAACAATGTAGGAGACATAGATTTCAAAGCAAGACAACCAGAGATCTTTACTGTCTATCATATTACCTCTAGGTTTCTTCCAAATTGTTGTGCATATCTTCACTTACAGTGAGTTCATACAAAACAACATAGCATAAAACTGATCTGAACAGGATGATGAAGGCATTTTAGGTCTTAAAGACCAGACAAGAAAGTCAACAATGGCTGCCATAGCATCTCTTATTCTCTTCAAAATAGCTGTCCATACCTTCACATATGTTGAGATTAAACAAAACAAAACAGATAAAAATCACTCTAAACAAGGAATAATAGTATTGCTGGATTTCACATAATAACACAACAGAATTAGCACTGGGTACCTTAGTGTCTCTTTCTCTTCCAAGTAGATGTTCATTTCATCATGAATTATACAATCAATTCTCATAAACTGTTTAGAAGTTCTATGCATGCATGAGTCTCTACACGTATACCTATCCTTTCTGTATTAGAGGGAAAAACAAAGCAAAATAAGCCAAAACAAAACAAATCCCTAGAAAAATATGAAACCAAAAAGACATAAAACCATAGTACAAAGTATCTACAATGGTTACTATAATTTCTCTTGTTACCTTCAATAGAACTGTCTCTATGATTAGGCACAGTATAATTGAACATAGCAGTACATAACAATATTAATAATAAAGACACAATACTGGAGACATTATAAGACTTGAAAAGCAGGTAACAGTCAAACCAGAATGGGTACCCTAGTGAATCTTGTCATCTTCAGAGTAGTTGCCTATACACTCTGACTTGATACTATCAAACATAGATCCAAATAAAATCAGTCAAGGCTCTCTCTTGTTATCTTCAATGAATTGTCTATATCATCAGGCATAGTATAATTGAACATAGCAGTACAGAACAGAACAATATTAATAAAAACAAAACACTGGAGACATTATAGGACTTCAAAAACAGGTAATAGTCAAACGAGAAAGGGTATCCTAGTGAATCTTATCATCTTCAGGGTAGTTGCCTATACTCTCAGACTTGATACTATCAAACATAACAAATTTGGACAAAATCAGTAGAGACAGGAGATTCAAATAACAAATGAGATTCAAATAAGATCAGTCATAATAAGACAGTGTAAGTAATACAGGGCTTCAGATTAAGTTAATAAGAAATTGAGGATGGTTACTGTAGTATATAGTGCTATTTTTGGAATAGCTGTCTGTGTCCTCAAGTCTAGTACAAGTAGACAGACTGGAACAGAATATAACCAAAGAGAGCAATGATAACAATGTGGATTTTAAATCATGATACACTATTAACAATGTTCTCTGCCTTCCTTTTTTAGACAATTCCTCCCCTTTCACTTTCACAGAGTGTGTTGTACATTTTGTATCCCACTAACTCCTTTAGTTTTAGATTAGGGAGGCAACCCGCTTTTACCTAAGTGGTTCTGAGTCTTTTTACCCCTGTGCTTGATCTTAAGTTGTATTCCTTTACCTATAAAAGCCTCAAGGTTTTCCTTCCTTATAGCTGAGTAGCTCCCCACTGCACAAAAGTGTCATGTCTTTCCAACCTATCTGCAGCTGCTGGACTAACTACACCTACTTCTCTCTGGTTCCCTGTCATATACAGCATTATTTTCTCATCTTTGACTTTCATTCCATAAACCCTCTTTCAGGTTCATTATATTTCCTATGCAGAGCACCTCGATGGACTCTACCTCCTGATCTGCTCTGCCTGTATTTCTTTTTGTTAATGTATCAAGGCCATCTATGTTAGTGATTACAGCCAACCTTCTCTGCCTCACTTCTGCTATGCTATTTTTCTGCCATTGGCTGTCTACTTTTCTCCTTCATTCCACTGTCTGCTCTATTCATTGAGGCCTCTCTGCCACTGTTCCTGAAACCCTAGTGTTTTTTTTTTTCCTCTCTCTCTCTAGAATGCCCTTCAGTATTTATTGTAGGGTTGGATTGGTGGTCATGAACTCCCCAGTTACTTTTTGTCATGGAAACATCTTGTTTCTTCTTTAATTCTGAGAGATAGTTTTGCAGGGTACATCAGTCTGGGTTACAGATTATTTTCTTTTAGGGCTTGGAATACTTCGCTCCAAGGTCTTCTTGATTTGACGGTTTGTGTCGAGAGGTCTGTCATGATTTTGATGAATTTGTCTTTTTAGGTGATCTGTTTCTTTTCTCTAACAGCTTTCAATATTCTGTTGCGTTGGATTTTTGGAATCTTGATTATTATATGTCTGAGTGCAGATCTGTTTTGGTTGTAGCTGGTTGGAGTTCTGTATGCTTATTTATCTGAATATCATTTCCTTTTCTATGCTTGGGAAGTGTTCCTTAATTATTTCTGTGAATAGCCTTTGTATTACATTTGTGTTTATTCCTGCTTCTTCAATCACATTTTTTATTCCTAAAAATGTCCTCTTGTCATCTTCTAGCCTTTGTATTGTTACTTCCTGTTTCCTTATTTTTAAGAGATCTTTCCTTTCATGATCACACATTGCAAACCTGTCTTCAAATTTTGATAGTCTATCTTAAGTTTCTTCAAGCATTCTTGCCAGCTTTCAATGGAGTTTTTAATTTCCTGATAATCTCTGAATTTGTTTCATGTATTCTAGATTTTTTTATATTCTTCATTGAAGGTTTCCCTCCTTTTTATGTTTTCCTTTATTCTTCCATCTATGTCTTCTTGAGAGGTGCTTAGCATTTCTTTTATTAATCTTCTTATATCTTGCTTTACTTGTATTAGTATTTCTGTTTTGAGTTCTTCTATAATGTCATGAAAAGATTTCTTTATGTCAGCTGATGCTATTTCTAATATTGCATGTTTGCTGCCTCTGTGTTTACCTCTCCTGGACCCATATTCCTTGGGTTGGCAGCTGGAGACTTTTTCTTATTTCTTTCTCTTGTCATGTTTCTGGTTTTTTTCAGACAGGTGTATTGTAGAGGTCCCAGGCCCTTGCTTTATTGGTTACAGTTACTTTGAAATGTGCTGGCTAGGGATTGCTGCCCTCTCCAGTTTGCTGCTGATCACTGAGGTACAAGCAGGGGCAGTGCAGGCTGGCCCCTCCCCTCTAAGCCAGTCATTCACCGGGGATCTTCACCATGTTAGTGTGTGCCGCATGGACTGAACTGGATCGGGGCAACTTCAAGGGCAAGTTCATCCCTGGCTATTGGGTCCTGCTTAGTGGTGGGACCCAGTCCAAGCCATTTCCACCAATCTGCTCCTCACCAGGAGCAGCCAATTGAAGCCCCTAGAGTTTCGAGTTTAGGCCCATCCTGCTTGATTCCAAGATGTCACCCACTGGTCTCCCATGGGAGGACCAAATTCCAAGCACTCACCATGGACCAGTGCAGATCTCCATGCCAGCTCCATTCTCCATTGTGACATGCCCTCCCGTCAAGGTCCTCGGGCTCTCTAACCCCTGACTTCAATGCAACCACGAGTGGAATTGGCTCTGGTGGGAGCACCACAACCGCGATTTGGACAAGTTCCAGTGACAGAGCATCTGGTTCCAGCCTTCCATCCACATTTTTCTTTCTTTTCTTTTTCTTTTTCGTTAGTTTCTTCCTGGGTCATGAGAATCCCTCTCCTTTCATCTAGTCTTCTCCATGCTGGTAAATTCTAGCATCTGAACTGTTTCTCTCACACAGGTTCTTTACTTTGCTACTTATCTATCCGCCATTTCTGCTCTCTACCATATCTCTTTTCATACTCTCCATCAATAAAAATATTTTAAATGGGTTTAATGAAATTATTCTTGGCTTCATGCCATTTGTTTGCATCGAGCTATGTTGAAGGAAAAACAGCATTAAGATCAGTGCTATTTATTTGGGTACCATTTTGTTTTAGTTCACATTTAGACAGCATTCCCATCATGAGAATCCTCATCAGAAATCTTTTTATGTCGTGTGAATGACTGTCCTGAGAAACTGCAATATCTATGTCATATAAAAATATTAATTGTGAAATTGGTTGTGCTCCTCTGTTTGAACAGTAAGGTAATTCTGTGACCACCCCGAATAACAGTGACAGTAACAAGAGTTGTGAATAATACCTAGTCCTCAATTGGACTGCACTTTTCTGCCCTTACTTTCCTTTTATCCAACTTTTATGGGCTTTATTGTATTGTATCAGATGTATCATCTTTATCTAGCTCAAATTCATTTTATGAAAAAAGGTGAGGCTGTCAAGAGACAGGGACAAACCTACTCACTTGTCAGCAAAAATAATTTCTCATCAGACATATGCATACTCTTGTTGTTACTCAAGACTGTATGCAACAACCTATTTTAATTATTATTTATTTATTTATTTATTTATTTATTTATTTTGGTGCCAGGGATCAAACTCATGACCTCACGTTTGCCAAGCAGGCACTTACGCCACTGAGCTAAACCCCCGGCCCTACAACCTTTATTTTTGTTTGGCTTTGCTTGTTTATTTTCTTACAGGAAGCCAGATGCATCCAATGCAGTTAATTTTAAGGTTGAAAAGCAGAAGACAATGTATCCAAATGTAGTCTAAGGAAGTTTGAGCCCTAGCTATGGAGCCATGGCTAGAGAGATCATAAATAAAAGAACCATGATTTCAAATATAATTCACAGACTGAGGTTAGTTCACTTTACAGCACCTTCCTAGCATGTGCAAGGCCCTGGGTTCAATGCCCAGTACTGCATAAATAAATAAACAAACAAGCAGTAACAAAGTAATTTATTGATTAAATAATTTACAATAAGTATTAAATGGACATTTCCAAAACTCTCAACATGCAAAAGCAAAAAAGCAGACCCCTCCACACAGAGGTTGTACAAAAAGCAAAAAAGAAATCCAGGGTGATGACTCATAAACCCTTCAAGATAAGAAGTTTCTAGAAGCTGGAAGTTAGAGAGCCATCTTCAAAGACTTTTTTTTTTTAAAGAGAGAGTTTTGCTCTGAGTTTTCTATCCTCATAACCTAAACAAGTAGGGGTACAGTGTGCAGTGTGTTTTTCCCACACTTCAAGCTTGGGAAGAGGGTTTTAAAAACCACTTGAAACCATAATGAGATGTCTTTTTAAACCCACTAAAATAGTTATCATCAAAAAGATAATAACATACTGTGATGATGTGGAATACTGCAACTCTTAAACAACGCTCATGAGAAAATAAACTTGAGAAGCATCTGTGAAAAACAGTCTTACAGTCCCCTCAAAAGTTGAAATGTAAGAATTACTAAGGCTGGGAGTGTAGCTCAGTAGTGAAGCATGTGCCTACCATGCACAAGGCCCTGGATTCAATCAACAATACAAAAGAAAAGAATACCATGTTTTGGGTTAGACAGAAAACCTCTCAAACTCTCACTTATTCAGAGGTGGGGCTTTTGGAAGGTGACTGGATCATGGGGGTGCTAGACTCAGCAGGACATGATCCCCCGGTGAATCCATAGCTGAATATGCTGTTAGAAGCCAGGGCCTGCCTCGAAGGGTCAGGTCACTGGGACGTGTGTCCCAGAAGTTGCATCTCCCTCTCTGCTCCTTCAGTCCTTTTCTCTGCTTCCTGGCTGCCCCAAGGTGATCAGTTTTTCATTCAGCATGCCCTCTGCTGTCCTATTTCCCCCTTAGAACTGGCTGACAGTGGAATGAATCTATGAGCCAAAATAAAGCTCTCTCTCTTTGAGTTGCAAGTGTCAGGTATGTATCCCGTCCAGCAGCAGGAAAATGGTTTAAGGCAACATAAAAAGAGAATTACCCAATATCTGCTGTATTCCAACAATTCTACTATTACATATAAACCTAAGAGAGGTGAAAATATCTTCACATAAAAACTTATATGTGGACATTCATAACAGTATTATTTATAAAAGCCAGAAATGGAAAAGGTCTACACTATCTATCAGTTCACAAGTGGATAAGCAAACTGTGGCATATCCATAAACAGAACATCATTTTACAATAAAAATATTAAGTACTGATACATTCTGCACTGTGAATGTACCCAGTACACATTGTGCTGAGCCCCAGAAGTCTATAAAAAACATCATAGATTGTAAGATTCCCTTTAAATGAATCACCAAGGACAGGGAAATAGAGACAAAAGGAAATTACAGGTTTCCTAGTGCTGGGGGAATGCAAGAAATGGGGTGAAGGTGAAATCTCACAGCGGTAACTGCACTGAGCACGCTCCTCTCAGCGTCTCCTCTCCGTGATCACGTCACTAGGCTCCTTCCGGTCACCAAGCTGGAAACTCATGTCTTTCTTCCAAATGCAGCTACTTGCAAGTCCCTGAGACTCTGCCACCTTTTGTCACTACTTTGGTACGGAGTCTCTGAGATGATTTCCCTTTTCTCTTTCCTACCTGTTCAGTTAACTACAAACTCTTTTTTTCCCACTCTCTTCTCTGTCTCTCTCAGAAGTTGAAATAATATACACAGGAGCCGATTTTTACAGAGGGGCAGTCTCTGGACACAGTCACGGACAGGAACACCCTCAGCCAGAGGGCATGGCCCTGCCCGGGTTCTGCTTCCTATCTGTACTGTGGGAGTCCCAGCTCCTCTCCATGAACAAGATGTCTGCTCTAACCTCAAGACCCACATCGTGTCTCTCCTCAAATATTTCTTTCATGCCGTTGAGTGCAAGAGACCTCTTTCTGAACATATAATGGATCCTGCTTTTGTGACTCATGTCTAAGAACAGCAGAAACAAGCAGAGCAGAGGAAGGCAGGCAGGAAGAAGAGAGGGAGGAAGAGGGCACTCTGCGGGCATTACTCATGGGTGACTCCCAGACAGAAGCTGGGGGTCTTCCTCACTTGTTACCCCATGTGATGCTTACCACCATCAGTCCTATGAAGTCGGACACTAACTGATATTTTCCAGGAGAGGACACAGGTTAGAGACGTGAAGTGCTTTGCAGGCCTACCAGGTAGTATCACGCAGGGAAGGAATGCATGGCTTGTGACAAGCATCCGCAGAGGAGGAGCATGGAGTTGCAGAGAGAAGTGATGGGTGGCATCAGAGCATCTGGCCACAGCTCTCAGGAGCAGCCCGGGGGCAAGGACAAGGCCCTTGAGGCCAGCATCTACTGAAAGGTCGCACACAGCCAGGTTGAGGGCAACAGAACCAGGCATTGGGCTCCAGTGTGACCATTACCAAGCTGTCATTTAAAAAATGATGTTTGAAAATTATGAATCTGTAACGATAAACAAAGCCTTAAATATTCAGTAAATATTTGCTTTGAGAGACGGCACTGTTTCCATGCCGTGAATGCTGTACCACGTCATATTATCTCCAGCTGGAAATTCTAGCCTTTGCCACTTACAGACACCCAGGTTCTGTTAAGGCAGTTACATCCTGGCTATCGGTAGTATTTATTTTTCCTAGTACACTGCTCTTTCCATGGCAAACACTCCTGGGATATTTGTTGAATTCATGAATTTTACTCACTCCCATTAATCATTCTAGAAAAAAAATTTATACTAATCTCATTTTCTTGTCATAATACTCAGGTTAAATATAAGTGCTGATATTCATGCTAAGCCCAAGGCAATAGGCATGACATAGTACTCACTGCCATGTTTGCCAGAACACGGCTATTTCCATATTTTCCAGATAATTCTAGCAGCTGTAAGTATAATAGCTCCATGCTAAAACCTATTATAGCACTAAATAGAACAATCAAGCAAACATCACTTAACCCCAGGGAGAGGGAATTCCTGAATAGGCACAGTGTCTCTGCTTTTCTGGATTAAAGAACAAAGGCAAGGAAGTAACTCTGAAGTTAGATTATTCTACCTTTAAAACAGAGGTTCCTAACCCGGTCCTACTCATGCACCTAAAAATGAATCAGTAAATACATTCCAGGGTTCTGCATCTGACTTGCTGGGTTTCTCAATCTTGCATAAAAGACACAGCATGGCATACAAAATGAAAATGCAAAAGAGTCCAAGAAGAATAAACACCTAATGCTTCATTTTATTGACAAAAAGTAGCTCCACTGTTTCATGTTATTTGATACATTCATTAGTTAAAATTATAAAATACTAACACTGCTTTTGTATTGTATTATGTTCCTCTTCTTGCTTTTATTTGATCTATTATTTAAAAATAAGACTACCTTTCCAGTGCTGGAAGAATTGCTAATAATTGGCATGGCTTGGGTAAAAGCAATAGTAATTTGAGGCAAGAACATATTTTAGAAATGAACAAATAAACACATCTGTGGAATTAATGTAAGAGTTTTTTGGTTAACTTGGCCAGGACCAACTTTCAAATATTGAGTTTTATATCTTGAAAAAAAATGTGAAAGTATGTAAAACAAACATACCATGGGCAAAAGAGCCCCTAAGATTCACCAAAGGGAAATGGAACAAGTGAATTCCTCCATCTGTTCATACATTTTTTTTTCATAGCATTTGGAAACATGCTGCACAGAGATAACTTTGTTCAGTCCTGAAGTGCGACTTGACACGGTTGTTGTTTCTGGCGCCCGACGGCACCGTGAGGGATCTATGAAGCCGGAGCGACCGCCAGCCGCAGGCCGCTGCCAGCTGCTGTGCAGGAGGCAGCACAGCTCCTCCACCTCTCTCTTACGAGCACACTCAGGGATTCAGTTCATCAAGAGCGTTCATCCCATGGATTTGCTAACATCAGAACTCTGGGAAAGCAAAGGTCCTCCGCGCTCTGTGACACATCACACATCACAGAGAAGATTACAGTGGGGGGGGGGCAGGAAGCCCATGTTGTGCAATGAATTATCTACGTCACTGATACCCTATGCTCATTCTTTTTTTTTTCATCCAAAAGCAACACTGCTTTCCCTCTTCCCCCCTTTTTTTTCCTTCTCTAAGATCTTTCTTTCTATTCTCCACCCCCATGGCTGGAAAATATAAATAAACATTTTTTTCCCCAACCACTTTCCATGCTGTGAACAGCAATGGATATAGTACGCTGCATCTCTAGGTTTCAAGCTGCATGGAAAAATCACCCCTTCTTGACTGCACTAAAAGTGAGGGGCGCCCAGCTATCAGCTGGAAAACAGCCAAGCAATCTGTTTTAAAATACAACCCCTGAACCTCCTCTTAATAATAGACATGAAGTCTCTGTCTTGTTTTATTAGCATCAGAATGTTAAAATAATCAATTCTAATATCATGGAAAGAACAGTTGCACTGTTGTTCCTAGGTTATCACCACAGAAATATTTCACAAGTGCTGCAGCATATCTGCAGAAATTCATTTTTAACATTTATTATCAGCAGCAGAACACTGTCCCTTTGTGTCACAGGACTAGTTGTGCAAAGCATAATATGCACAAAAGTGGCTTCTACAAAACAAAACTAAACGTATTTTCTCAGTCAGATGTATGAAATTTTTCATGTAGTGGTATGGTCATATCTAGTCTTCTGAAACCAAACCAAAATCAACCTTTTCTCTCTTAATTTAATAGAAAAACCCACATAAATGATGTACATTTATCACAATTCTATGTTTTTAAATAAAACAGTATATTTAAAATCTCTATTTTAAATATTTATTTATCTATCTTTATTTTTGATGTGGTTAGTGCATACCTCAATATGATGCTAAGGAAAAGTGAAGGAATTTTTATAATATGATAGAATGAAAAGGTGAAAAATAGGATAAGGAAAGAATATAACACCCAGATATGATTAATAAAAAGACACAGTGAAATTCTATGCAATTATTACATGTGTGCTATACATTTCACTATGAACTTCTTGGTACCTAACAATATAGCCTAACAAGATCAGTTATGAGGGTCATAATACCTATGAAAGAGAAAAACACATGGAACTTAAGAAAAGTTTCTTTTAACATCTTTTTCTTCTTAAAGTGGAGACTATGTAAGACAAGAAAGATGTCCTTAAATTTTATCATATTTTATAACATTGCTCAAGAGAACTCTTTGGTCACTGACCTTATAACTCCATAGTAGAACCCGCTAATGGTGTAGGCATTCTGTAGCTCTCTGGTGAAGCATGTACTTGTTTCTCCTGGAAACCTGGCTTCCATCCTTTAATCATCTGTTACAGGGTGGCACAGCATGTGGTCCAGAGTGTGACATTTCCAACAGGCTCATTTGACCAATAGTTGGACCTCGCTGGCTGTTTCACTTTTCTGGCTACTATTTTTCTCATTTGTTAACTGGAGATAATACTAAACTAACTTCTAGGTTTGGGGTGAGGGTCAAATAAAATCTCTTGTGATGCTCCCAGGAACAGAGTAATCACTGAAAAACCTCACTTATGATTAAATTTATCACTGTTATTTACTGAGTATTTAAGTTCCTGTATCACATATAACTACGGCCACTTAAATTTTATGTTTATGTTCGTATATAATGCACAACAGTCTACAGTCACAATAGAAATTTTGCTTTACAGAAAAGATTTACATCATAACTAGTAGATTATGTAACAATTTGCAATACATTAACCAGTGCTAAACTCCTATTATTTTGTTTCAAAATCCTGTATCATCCTTTTTATTCTTTTATTGTTTTTAAAATAGAGGTGTGGGGCTGGAGATTTAGCTCAGTGGCATAAGCGCCTGCCTGGCAACTCACAGTGGTGAGTTTGATCCCCAGTACCATAAATAAACAAACAAACAAATAAATAAATAAATAATAAAATAGAAGTGTGTTGCCTAGTTAAAGTTTGTGTGCAAATTAGTAATAAAATCAGTTAGTGGTAGTTGGAAATCATAGTATTTTCTTTCTTCTTTACAAGGTAATCAAAGTTAAGAAAAGAGGCTAATAACAGAAATTATACATGTCCAGTGAGCATATTAATCACAAGAAGAAAAAGTCATCAGATTGATGGGTTTCTGGGAAGCTGCCTCACCTCATCAAAAAGCCTCCTAGAAGCCAAGCATCTGAGCACAAGTTCTCTGCTTGGGTTAAAAGGAATCCAAAATTACCCAGAATAATAAAATCAGACACTGAAAAATAAAGTTTCAGAAACTAACACCAAGTATTTGCAGGAATGGTTCATGTGGAAATGGTCTGGGAAGAAGTAAACACAAAAATCTTTGCCAGCCTCCTTGGCTCATTGGCATAAGATAAAGCCAATTTCTTAGCTATGGATGTTCTTGCTCCCATTTCTGGGCATTTCTGTTATCACTTTACTCTACAGAGGTTATTCACCTCAGCTAAATTAATCTGTAATGCATTAAACATTGTAGCCTTCCAACACACAAATAAGTGACTCATCACCCAAGTCTTATTTCTACATCTAAACAAAATTAGATGATATAAGATCCAAGTGAGTTGGCTCTTTCAGGAAGACATTCATGGAATTCTGAAGAGTCTTGAATGAAACTCAGAGCTCTGTTTGCATCTGAGCTTTGCCATCAGTGAATTTGCGACTCTGGTCTACATCCTTAAATATCTGTCTCAACTGACTTGGCTATACAAAAGAAAATAAGTTTTATATTTATATATAAAGTAACATTATATATATATATATATGGTTACATTATATATGTATGATAACATGAGACACTAGTAAATGCCCTTGAAAATCAGAAATAGAAGTTTCATAGTTTCAACTTCACTTAGTTACATTTAGAAATATGATACCAGTAGTTAGGCAAGAATTACTCTCATAGGAGTATAAATTAAAGATCAGAATCCAGTTTTTAATAATGTAAACAGTAAGCTCAGACATAACTGATCAGGCTTTCTGCACAAATTATTTATCTAACAGCATGTCTTTTTCATATATTCAATTAATCATCGGAAGTTTATTTTTTAAGCACAGAATTAGAAAAAAAAGTAGCAAAGAATTACTTCAAATTTAAAAGCCAAACTCTGGATTCCAGATTGTAGTCTCATTTTACTATTAACTCTCTGTGTCTTTTCACTTATCCAGGCCTCAATTTCTTCATCTGAAAAACAATACTACAGACAGCTTTACAATCAAATGCAGTTTCCGGTAAAGATCACAAGGCACAGAGAGAAAGAAACACGATCCATTCAATGGGGAAAAATTGGAAACTGTCCATGAAGGAGACCTGATGAGGGGCTGGGGATTTAGCTCAGTAGCATAAGTGCCTGCCTTGCAAGTGCGTGGTCTTGAGTTGAAGCCCCCAGGAAAAAGACCTGATGGCAGAGAGATGAAAACTGAAAACACCCATCTTAAAGATGTTCAAAAAGTAAAGGAAAGTAATGCATCTCAGGGAAAAAAAAAGTTGTACGAACAAAACAGAAATATCAGAAAAGAAACAGTAAATCTAAAAAGAAACCAAGAAATTCTGGTACTGAAATGTGCAAAAATAAAAGTTAAACTCCACTGCCAGGATTTGCTATGGAGTGGATGTGGCATAGGTGTCCCACAGAGACTAAGCCTTTCTCTCCAGGGAGGGGTGTGGAAATCTAGTTGTGGGAGTATTGGAAGATTCTTATTTCAACGAGATTCTTAGGAAGTTTGTGCATGACTCCCTGACAATTCTTCCATGATCTCCTGAGTTCTCAGGTGCAAGTTGTCATAAAAGAACCATATTTGGTCCCATCTGTTCTTGTTCTGCTCCTTGTCAAGATGTGACCTTGTGCTTCTACAAACACTGTCACCATGCTATGCCACCATCAGATGCTCTAATCGGAGGCCAATATATGGGCTCATTTGCAATAGACTTTATCCTTTACACTTAAAATTGTGAGCTTAAAAAAAAAATGTTCTTTACGAGTTTGCTGCACCCGGTATTTCACTGAAATAAAGCAAAGCTGACTACTATAGAGGTAGATGGCAGAACTGAACAGGCAGAAGAAAGAATGAGAAAAATTAAGGAGATGGGAATGAAATGAGACTGAAGAATAAAAATAAAAATGTCGGAACAAAAGTGGACAGAGCCTGAGGGAGGGGAAGAGAATAAAGAACAAAGAAAATGTCTGAAGAATTAATGTCTACCAATGCCACAGATTTAAAGGAAAACATAAATATATAAATCAAGAACCTCAAGAACCTCTCAGAACTCCAAGTAAGAACATAAAGTGATCAACGCCAAGACTCATCATCAATTAAATTTCCCAAAAACAACATTAGAAGAAAACAGAAGTAATTGTCACATATAAGCAATCTTAAAAAAAAGTTATTAGCAGATTTATCATCAGCAACTTCAAAGGCCAGGAGGCAACTGGCTGTTATAGTCAAGTTCTAACAAACTGTGAACAAAAATGGCCTTTAAGGAAAGGCCTTTAAGGAAATGGAATTTAAGGAAATCTGAGATATTCCCAAAAAAAAATTGAAAAGAAAGACTAGACCAGTCAGGTCCAAGAAAGGTTTAAAGAGTTGTAGAAAGGGAAATGTAAAAAAAAATAAATAAATAAAAAAAATCAAGAATAACTCAAAGTAGTATGAAAAAATAAAAATCTCAATAATGATACATAGGAAATTATATAAGCTACTAGTATTTATAGCAAATGGATATAGTTCCACATTGTTTTCTACATAATTTAAGATACAAGTGCATGCAAAATAATTATTAATTTAATTTTGAGGCACAAATGTATAATGAGGTGATTGTTGTACCATCACCAACCAAAACAGGTGTAACTCTACATTTTAGCAACTTCTCTGCAGTATTGAAGTTAGGCTGATATAAATTTAAATTATGGTATTTTAATTTTAGGATGTAACCCCATGCTAATAACAAATTAAGTGGTTATAGACTATGCAAAAAAAAGAGATTCTTAAAAAAGTTAGATACAATTACCACAAAAAAACAAATAAGCATGAAAGAAAACAGTCATGTAGGAAGTGAGGTACTAAAAAGCTGTAATACATAAAAAGCAAAATGACTCAGTATCTTCTTATAGGAAAGAATGTAAATGGATTAAATGCTCCAATCAAAAAACAGAAATTAGCAGAAGGGATGAAAAAAGATTGGATATCCACAAGAGATTCACTTTAGAGGCAGACTCAAACCAAGTGCAAGTGAAAAGACAGAAAACAACAGTCTATGTAAATCATAACCCAAGGAGAACAGAGATAGCTATATCCATCAAACTAATGTAAAATACAAAATGTTAGAGACATTGGACAGAATGCATTAATAGAATATTCAATGTATCAAGAAAATATAAAATTATAAGCACCTAACAATAGACCATCAAAACCAATAAGGCAAAAGGTTCACAGAATTGAAGATTTAGACAGTTCTACTACAGTAGAAAATTCAATACCCCATTGTATAACAGACAGAAGATTATAAGGATTCAAACTAAAACAACACAATAAACCAAATAGATTTAAGAGACTTGTAAGAGACTTGTACAGAATATTCCTCTTAATGATATTTTACTCATGTTGCTCAAGAGCACAGGAAATGTTTCACAGGAAATAACAAATAACAGATTGCAAACACAGTTTCAATAGATTTTTGATAAAAAGGGATATTACCTGAAGTATTTATCTGGAGTACAATCAGATGAAATTGAAAATCAAACACTAGAAAATAATAACTGGGAAATTCAGAAATTTATGAAAATTAAACAAGTGGATAAAGAAAAAAATCAAAAAATATAGATGAATAAAAATGAAAATATAACAAATCAAAATGTATGGGGCATAACAAAAGAAGTGCTAAGATGGAATTATGTAGCTCACATTAAAAAAAATTAAGATCTCAAATCAACAACTTGATTTTACCATTTAAGAAACTAGAAGAAACAAGTGTAAACTACATCCAATGCTAGCAGAAAGAAAAAGTAAGAATAATAGCCCATAGAAAAATAAAATAAAGAATAATAAAACAATAAAGAATTTCACTGAATCAAAAAAACTATTCTTTAACAAAACTTTAGCAAGATGGACTAGGGAAAAAAACCTTAACAGAATAAAAAATAAAAATGGTGATGTTACTAATGATTTAAAGAAATACAAAATATTGAAGAACTCCTGTTAGCAACTGTACAACAAAAAATTGGATAACCTAGATGAAATATACAAATTACTAGGGGTAAAAGAAAGACATACCAAAACAAAATCATGAGCAAATGTAAAGTCTGAACAAACCCATTCCCTATGAAGAGACTGCATTAGTAATCAAAATCTTCTGAAAAAACAGTTTTGGCCCTGATGACCTCACTAGTGAATTCTTCAAAATATCAAAGATTACGAATTCTTTTTGAATCTGAAAAACTAGAGAGAAACTGGAGAGAATTACTTTCACCTCATGTCGTAAGGTCAGCCTCATCCCAATAGTAAAGTCAGAAAAATATACCACAAGAAAAAAACCAACTCATTCATTAGGCAAATGAATATCAATATCCTCAACAAAATACACTAGCAAACACAATTCAGCATCAGATAATATGAACCACGATCAAGTGGGGATTCCTCTTGGAATGCAGAGATGGTTCAACATATGAAAAGTCATGAAGCCAATGCAGCCTACAACATAATGAGGGCAAATAGGTGATAATTACAATGAAAGCAGAAAAAGCATTTGACAAAATTCAAAATCTTTTCCAGATATTAGAAACACAAAGTGACTCAACATAATAAAAGCCATACATGAAAACTATACAAGAAACATCATTCTCAATAGTGAAAGACTGACAGGTTTTCTCAAAGATCAAGAATCAGGCAAGAGTGAATACTTTTACTATTTCTATTCAGCATGCTACCAGAAAGTCTAGCCAAAGCAACTCGGCAGGATAAAGAAACAGAAAGCACCTAGATTGAAAAAGAATAAATATTTATTTCCAGCCACAGATGTTAAGATATTACATGTAGAAAAGCAAAATATCACACAACAAATAAAACAAAATGAAGACAACAACTCAAACACCATTAAAACTAACAAATGAATTTGGTAAAGTAGTAGGATACAAAATTATTGGGGAAAGTTCACTGACAACAAACAATTTGAAAAGAAGTCATTAAAAGTAATTCTATTTAAAATAGCACTGAAAAGAAAAAAAATTCCATATTTAACCAGAGATAAAGATCAGATGTAGTGAAAATTGTAAGTCATTGCTGAAAGAAATTACAGAGCATATAAACAAATGAATTCACACCCCATGTTCATAAATTAGAAGACAAAAATATTGTTAAGCTGCCAATAGTCCAAATGTTATTTACTGCTGCAATGCAGTCTCTATTAAAAATCCTATGATTTATTTTCAGAAATAGAAAAGTTAATCTTAAAATCTACATGAAATCTAAAGGGACACTAAATAGCCAAAAACAATCTTTAAAAAGGGACAAATATGAAGGACTCACACTTTCTGATCTCAAAACTTATTAAAAGCTACAGAAATAAAACATTGTGATAGGGACAAAGATAAATATATAGACCGATGGAACATAATACCATATCCAGAAATAAATTCTCTCATGTGATCATTCAAAAGATTTTTTTAGGGTATCAACACCACACCATGGGGAAATGACAGTCTTTAAAACAAATGATATTGGAAAAACAAAAATCTACACATGAAAAAAGTGAACTGGACCCTTCTCTAACATTACTTTAAAAATTAACTGAATAAGGAAAGACTGAAATCTAAGATATAAAGCTAAAAGATTTTTAGAAGAAAATGTGGGAAAAAAATCATGATTTGGAATTTGGCAATAATTTCTAGGATATGATACAAAAAGAACAGACAAAAAATAGGCAATGAAAATTTAAATTTGTGTATCAAAATGCATTCATGAAAGGTAATTTATAAAACAGAAGAAATTACTTGCAAATCATATGTCTAATAAGAGGATAATATCCAAAACATACATTAATGTGCTAAAACAACAAAATGAAAAATAAAAAAAACCTATTTAAAAATGGTCAAAAGACTTGAATGTACATTTTTCCAAACAGATATACACACAGTCAGTAAGGTAACAAAGTAATTCTCAAATTAGTAAATGTTTAGAAAAAAGCAAATCAAACCCATAAGCAAATACTTCTTCAGAATCATGAGAGTGACTGTCATTAAAAAAGAAAAAATAAATATTGGAAAGTATGTAGAAAAATTGGAACTCTTACACATAGCAGATGGGAATATAAAATAGTATGGCCGCTGAGGAAAATTAAAACAGAATCACTATATGACCTAGCAATCACATTCTGTTTCAACAATCCAAATAATTTAAAGCAAGGTCCAAAGAAATATCTGTATATCCACATTTACATAATCATTATTCACAATAACTAAAACATGGAAGCAACCCAACATATCCACATACAGATGAGTGGATAAGCAAGTTTGTTGAATACAATCAGTGGGATATTATTCAGTTTTAAGTAGGAGGGCACTTTAGACATACACTGCAACATGGATCAACTCTCAGCAGACTTGGTGTCTGGGTTACTTTTCTCTTCTTGCTGAGACAAAATACCTCAAAATTAGGTAAGGAGAGGTTTATTTAGCTTACAGTTTATTCAGTTGGTTTCAAGGCAGGGTGGCATGGCTAAGGATCAACCATTTATGGTGGCTACTAGCAACAAGAATGAACAGGGTAAAAGAGGGAAAGGAATGCCTCCTTCCCTCCCTTATATCATATGCTGGCTCCCCACCCCTGGGTGGGTTCAGTACTCACACTGCCATTTCCAGCACTAGACAATGAACCTATCACAAATGCTAGACTCAGTCCCTGCATGACTGCAGAAGGCTTCAAGGGGGACACCCAGACACAAACCATAATATTTCACCCTTGATCCCCCAAAGACTCATGTACATTTTTTTTTTAATGTAAAAGACATTTAGCCCATCTCAAAGAGTTGCCAAAGTCCTAACAGTTTCAGCATTGCTGAAGAGTCCAAGTCCCAAGTCTTCTCTGAGATCTAAGGCAGACTCTTGGCTGTAACCTCCTGTATAAATGAAAACAAAGTTAAACACTTCCAATATACAATGGTACAACATTACCATTTAAAAAGGTACAAATGAGGGGAGGAAGGAATGGGACCAAAGGAAGTCCAAACTCCAGCAGGGCAAACATTAAGTCCTGGAATTCCACGTTCAGCATCTGAAACAATCTGGCTGTGAGCTCCAAAAGGCTTGAGTGACTACTCCAACTGCACTTCTAGTGGTTGTAGCTCTCATGGCTTATCTCTTAGGACCACCCTGCTCAGTCCTTGCAGCTTTCCCTAGATGATCCACACTCTCGGCTTTTCTAAACTTCTGGGTTCTCCTTGGCACCCTTGGCTTCACACTGGAAGCTTCATGCACTGCCTTCCCAGGAGCACACTGCCTGACCTTCCAGGCCTTCTGAAATCAGGGTGGAAGCTGCCTTAAACTCAGAACTCTTGCATTCTACATGTGTCTAAAACCAGTGCCACATGGATGATGCCAAGCTCCACTGTCAACTGGAACAGTAGTCAGGCTTTCCTAGCTCTTGGCTGTAGGGGTTGAGTGCCTGGATTGCTGAGCACTCTGAACCTGACAGTGATGAACAAATTCTCTATGCTGCCACCATTTTGGAACCTGGTGTGACTGCCACCATTTTGGAACCTCATGTGGCCTCCTCTGCCATTTGGGAACCAGGTGCTCCGCAGGTTTCTCCTCAAATCAAAGTCTTTCACTTTTGCAGTTGAAGCTGCAAAGCATGGGGATCCATCGCTTCCCATAACGTCCACAGGCCATCTTTTTTATTTCTTTGTTCCTTCTCAGTAATTGAGCTATCAGCTCTGTCTTTACAGTCCACAGCTTTACTGGAGCTTCCTTTGTGGTCAAACTGACAATGTTTTAAATCATCCTGCTGGGCTCTTTGTTCTTGATTTGCAATGTAATTCTGGCTAAAAGTCCCCATCAATAGCCACACCACTACCTCAACACTTGACTGCCTTGAAATTCCTTCTGACAGATTAATTAGTCTACTGCCCTTAATCTGAGTCTCAGGCAAAATTTCTGGACATGAGCAAAATGCAGACAAACTTTCTGCCAAGCCATACACATATCCTATGGAGTGCAACAACTAATATAGTCCTTTCTAGCAGAAACCCCCCAAGTCTGGTCTTTACCAGCAGAATTTCTATTAGCCTTCTGTTCTTCTCAGCTCTGGTCAGAATCTCCCATACAAAACAGCCTAAGCTGTTTATCTCTATGCTTTCAGATTACATCTCCAAACCTTTCCAAACTCTTCCTACAAGCCATTCTCAAAGGCTCTTGAACCACATGGTCAGGTATAGTCACAGCAACAACCCTACTCCAGTGGTACCACACACTGTTTTAGTTATTTTTCTCTTGTTGATAAGACAAAATACTTGATGCCAAAATGAGGGAAGGAATGATTTATTTAGCTTAGAGTTTTTGGAGGTTTAATCCATAATTAGCTGGCTTCAAGGTAGGATGGTATGGCTGAGGGGCAACATGGCAGCTGTGGCAGATACCAGAATCCACAAGAGCAAAAGGGCAAAAGAATGAAGCATGCTTCCTTGCTTCCTTTATATTGTATGCCAGCTCCCTGCCTCTGGGCAGGGGGTGCAGCACTCACACCACTAATCCCAGTGTTAGACAATCACAAATGCAAGATGCAGCCACCTCCATGACTGTATGAGGATTTGGGGGGACATTTATACACAAATCATAACACTTGGTAAGTGAAATAAGCCAGTCACAAAAATCATTTTGTATGATTTCACTTATGAGGTAAGTAGAATAGTCAAAGTAATAGACACAGGATAAAAAAGTTTTCTTTTATTGCACAGGGCAGCCAGAACAGGAATGTCAGAAGTTATTATTTGACAGCTACAGAATTTCTGCATGAGCAGATGAATGATGTTATGAAGCTTTATGCTGAGGATGGCTGCAAAGCATTCCTGCTTTTTATACTGCTGAACTATACACTTAAAATGTTTGTAATAGTAAATTACATGTTATGTGAGTTTACCATAATAAGATAATTTGGGAGATAGTGGTAATAATAAGACTTATTAAAATAATTCTGAGGAAGTTATAAGATAATATGCATGAAACACTGCAAAGTATGTCATGCACTGTGTTTGAAGAATACTTGCCATCATTATCTATTGTATTGTTGGGTGAAAAATGATTTTCTTCTAATAAAGAAAGATCACCTCTTTATGTGAGTATGTAGTTGAAGAAAAGGAGAGTGTAGATCAATCCAATATATATTAAATGGATAAAAGATACATCAGCCACTTAAAATTTTGTTTAAAGAAAAAAAATCAGCAAGACAAATACATTCAAGAATTGATCAAAAGAAGAGACGGATGGCTCAAAATATATTGTAAAAACTGGGACAAAATTAAATAGAATACTGTAGGGCCAGTGAGTTAGCTCAGTGGTATAAGCACCTGCCTGTCAAGCACATGGTCATGAGTTTGATCCCCAATACAAAAAAAAAAAAAATATTGCAATATCATAGTTGCAAAACAAAATTTAAAACTTAGATAAACTGGAAAAATGCTACAAAAATAAAAAACAAGCCCAAAAGATGCAAAATTTATATATAGCCTGAGTGTTATAAATATTTGAATCATTTTACTGACAAGGATCAGTAAATTATAGTCTGCAGGCTGGCTGCCCATGCTTGTAAATAAAGTTTTATTGACATGGACACATATATTTGTTTACATGGTATCAAAAGCTACTGCAACAACTCTGTGGAGCTGAAGAGTTCCAAGAAAGACTATTTTACTCCAAAACTGAAAATAGCTATCATCTAACTCCAGGGAAAAGTTTGCAAAGCATTGCTCCATGAATTCAGCCCAGTTATGAATATATATGTGCAACACGAAAAGGAAAAAAGGAATGCTAGCATCTACAGCTCAAAGCAGTCAATAACATCCAATGTCTATTAATGATTCTTTTAAAATATTAAACTTAGAATGAAAATCGCTGCTCCTAACAAAGTCTCTTGATATAACATCTGCAATAATCATTAAATTTACAAGTGAATTTGGAGAAGCATTTCCTTAAAAGACAGTAAAAAATCACAATAAAGTTTTCTATTATAACATCAATGTTGGATGTTCTGACCAGCATAATAAGACAAGAAAAACTGATACAGGATATAGGACTGGAATGGAGGAAATCAAAATATTCTCAGCTCAGATTCTATTTATTCACATTTAGAAACAAAAATAGTCTGAGATAAATTACTGGGTATACTAATGTACCCAGTAATGTAAATAAGTTCAACTTTCATAAGACATGTTTGCTTTTAATACTCTAGTAAGTTCAAAAATATAGTGTTGAAAAAAGACATTACGATCAGTAAAATAAGCCAGGCCCTAAAACATTGCACATTGTATGATTGCATTTGTTTGAAAACTAATCTATAGTGACACAAAGTGAATCAATGGTTTCCTGGGGCTTAGGAGAGAGAATTTCAGTGAACTATGGCAATGAGAAACTCTCTGGATGACAAAAATGTTTCGCTTCCTAATTGTGGTGGTGGTGGTTACAGAAGTGTATGTATTTGTCAAAATTCATCAAACTGTACATCTGGAGCTGGTGCTGTCCATTGTGTGTAAGTTATGCTTCAAAGAAATTCACTTATAAAAGAAAGATAAAATGCCCTCATGCTGACAACCAAAACTCTAAGGTTTACAGATGTAAAACAGGTCTTAAACACTATAAGATTAAAGATATGAAAGGGTTAAAATAGAGAAGTAGAACTGCACCTTTCTTGATTAAATAGGACACAAGAGGGCAGAGAAGAATGAATGGGATGGCTAAGAAGTCTGGAACTGTAACTTCACACACGAACCTCCAGGTTGTCATGAAGGTATGTCAGAGGATATATGTCATAATCATGAAATACCTGTTGACTATCACATGGTTGATGGGTTTCAGTCTGGACTCTTGCTATGGTATCTGTTGGTCTGCTATTATAGGTGTCATAATATTTTATAATAAAATAGTTCTTTAAAAGAATTATCTCAGTGTGCAATGACATACATGATTAGGCAATACTTAAAATTATAACAGAAAAAATCCAGTGCTATCAAAATCCATATGATTTTGTTAAGTTTTTTAGTGACTTGATTCCCTAAAAAACTAAAAAGTTGCACAGTGCAATTCTTTTTAAAAAAAAATCCTTACCAGGGCTGAGAAATATTCTTAAGAAAATATCACTGCGTGTTTAAATCCTGAAAAAAAAATCCATGTATGTAAGTAAGAGGTGAGGAGATGGAGGCCATAGGAAAAGAAAACATTTTGTGAAGTTTAACTGTGAAGGATTGGTGAGAAATACCATGAAAGATTGCTGGCAAATCCTACCACTGGAAAGACACAGCTCTGAGAGTCAAAAAGAGTATTTCTTATTTTCCAAGTTAGAGTATATTCGCTTTTGCATCATTGTAGATGGAGATCAACTAGTAAGCAAGAATTAAAGATACAGAGCCAGGATGAAGGGAAAGGGAGAATAGGACAAAGAGAACTGGAACACTTACTTGAAATATAAGTAACAAGATAGACAAAATTTCATTGTTTATGTTTTTATCCTTTTTTGTCATGATATTTGAACATTTCCCAGATTTCTTTGATGATTTTATTTCTATTCCCATAACTCTATATGCTTGGGACTATTTTATCAGTGTAAATATTTTATATATTAAAATTTATCAATTTAAATACTCAATTATAATACTCCTAAAACTATAGATTTAAAGGAATTTAGAAGATTTTTCTGTTTGACAGCATAGACTTTACAATGAAAATCAAATCATGGAAAAATTTAACATATGGCCTATACGCAGCATGCAAAGTAAAAATTTACTCGGAAAGTAAAATACTGAACTTTAAAGATTAAAGAGGTGTGTGAATGAATATTTATATATATATATATATATATATATATATATATATTCTATCAAATAGTTGTAACTTCTATGAACATTTTATCAAAAAGTGATATTATATATTTGGAATTTAAAATGTGCCTTTTCATGACAGACCATGAGCATAGCTTAATAGAGGAAGAAAATATGATATATTAAAATTACTTTCAAATATTTTTCCCTTAACCCATTGTTGCCTTTATGTAACAATTGCACTGTAAAGACACCTAGCTTATTATGTGTCATATTATTTATTAGTAAAAGTTGTTAGTCATTTTAGTATTATTATAATTTAAACCCTTCCCAGTACACTGGTTTAAAATGAAATAGCTAAATAATAATTGTCGCTAGCAATGTCACTGTCCAAAACTATTAAACACTTCATGTTCAAAATGGTGCACTACATTACAAGAAGTCCTTGTTAGCCAATGCATTTCAGATAGTGAGGTTTGCTGAAGTTATTAAATGCGAGAGACAAAATTAGGTAAGCACAAACACAAAACCAGTCTTAAAATTTAAAACATACGATGTTTCAATGAAATATCAAACAATTTTCAGTATTGATAGCCAATATATATGCTTCTAAGGATTTACAATAGAAATAGAGATTTAATCAGGCATCCTATGGTTCTATAAAACCATTTTAAGAATGAGGAAAAGAGAACAAGAATTTACTTAGTAAATATAATCAAAGCTTAATGTTTGCAATACAGACATTTCTAATTGGTTCTATAATTTACTCTCAAAATTCCTTCTCTTCTACATTAGACATGATCCTTTGAATATGTTTTCAGAGAAAAACACAAAGGCATATTTCAAGGAAAATATCTTAGGGGGAACCTATAACATGAGCTCTTTATTAGTAAGAGATAATGCTGATAATCATGATTGCTAATAAATGCCTAAGAGCTGGTATTACTGTTTATTGCTTTTTATGCACAGCGATCCAATTAGGATTAGACATACAGATATGCAGACAATTGGGGATATTCCTTTGAGGACTTCAGCATGCAGCCCATGCTTGCCACACAACTGATGACTGTGCTTTCTGAACAAACCAGGTAAAGAGGCACTGAATACTCACTTGCCAAGTCTGTGTGATCCAGTAAATGTACTCCGTTCATCACCTGTGTAACTTCACAATCCCTCCCTACTGTTTACTTTTTCTCCCAACTTTCCAGGTAGGCTCTCTGAGGACTCAGCTACATTCTCTTATGATCTCAGACCTACATCAAGGCATGCTACCTTGACACGACTCATTCCTGCAGAATATTAAGTCCACATGATTAATTTCCAAATTAATTAACTGCCAAATAATTGGCAAATACATTGACAAATAAATGCCTATCCTTGTTGAGACTTTAGAAAGCTAACCACACTGTGAAAGAGCTAGCTGGCCAGCTGTTACGAAAGAAATGACTGTCATCCTCAGAGGAACCTGCTTCATCTGTTTGATTGTATTTCTGGATGCTACCACATCACAATTAATAAACAGATGACAGAATAAAGGAAAGGGCATGTCCTCTGTTTCTGGGAGTCAGTACATTGTTTTGGTACAGGCAAGAATTGTGGCCAGACTGTCCATAATCTGGCACCTACCCATAAAATTTTCCCTTTGCATAAAATATAGTAGTAGCTGTTATACAAGCTTGGTGTTCATTTCAGATATTGTATAAGCACATCTGAAATACTCAAAAATGATGGTGAAAAACTAACAAACTAGTTCTTGATATTTTTGTCAGTGAAAAATTGAAGTACAATGCAGAATGACAACAGAACAATTATTTAATATTCTGGCAATTCATCATGTCAGACTGAAGGAAGTCGCAGGAACTAAGCCTGAACTGATTACTACGGTTTTCTTAAGGAAAGTAAATGAAGATGTGAAATCCCACCAAAAAGATGACTTCAAGTCTTCTGCTCTTCCCTAGAGGAGTGTCTGGATTCCTTTAAAACTGGCCCCACATAACCGTAAAGACAACTGCACAGCTCAGAAACGCTGATTGAGTCAGTTCCTAGGAAGGAAATAATGACATCCCTTGAGCTTATAAATCCATTCTGAACTGTGTTCAACAGGCAAGGTCCAGATTGCAGTAGGAAAGTGTGGCCAATGCACTCAGAAAAAAGCCAGGGCTTATATTTGGGTGAGAGCCATAAATAAAAGGGCCTCTGGCACCATACCAAATGATGATGAAGGCCTTTATAACCAGTCTTTTTATCGCCTCTTCCTCAGCCTAAGTTCTGTCTCCCTGAATCCATATTCATGGAGCTTTCAGATCTTAACATTTAAAGGAAGAAAAGGTCACTTATGTTTTCTCAACACTGCAAAGCTGTATTGATGATATTTATTTTAAACACCATGTATTTTTTCCCTTAGCGGAAAAGCCTGTTATTATTACAGCTGAAAGCAATAACTCAAACTAGGAAACATTTCCAAATCAAAAACTTGTGATGATCATGCTGCCTGGGTGCCTAGCAATGCTATTTTATTTGTTTGCTTATTTTGAAAACATGAGTATCCCTTAAAGAGTCAAATATATATATATATATATATATATATATATATATATATATATATAAAATAAAGAGTCACTATATTTATTTAGTGAGTCTTCCATTGCCTCCACTGTAAGTACTAAAAATGCCTGTATCTTATAAAAGTTTACAACAGATTATTTATTTTAGTAGTTTGGGGATTTTCCAATTCAGTTCATCTGAACTTTAACTAATAGCCAATAAAACCCAAATAGAAAGACCTTTTGGAATTTGTTATCTTTTTCTTCCCTAATTGTTTTATTTTGAAAAGTGTCAAACTTATAAAAACTTCTGCAAGAGTAGTAAAATGAATATTATATCTAAGCTTCACCAACAGTTAACATTTTACCACATTCTAGCTCTTTCTGTCATTTACTGATACAGTGGTATCTAAGTTTATGAAATTAATTTGATCCACGATTCTGAAAAAGATAGCCATATTTGTGTTCAGCAGAGAAGATGCCCATGATCACGTCCATACTCGATGCAGAATTCGCAAACAGAAAAAAACTTAGCAAAACACTTCTGTTTGTGAACCAAGGTACGACTGTACCTCCTTGGGAAGTTGGTTCGAGATACCAAAATCTGAGAATGTTCCAGTCCATTACATAAAGTGATACGGTATTTGCATATAACCTACACACATCCTCCTGAGTACTGCAAGTCCTTTCTCTAAGTGGGTACTGTAAGAACTGTGTTACTTACAATGCATAACACAATGCAAATGCTGTGAAAATCACTCATTGACTTTATTGTTTAAGAAAAATAAGCATGGATGGACACATTTTAAAATTTGTTTTTGGTTTTATCTGTGGCTGAGGGAGCCATGAATATGGAGAGTTGACGATATACATGGTTCTACATATGTATAAGTACAACTGTCTTCTAATTCTGAATTATTTAAAGTATTCATTGAATTTATTACTTTGAACCCCTAAAATACATATCTTCAATAAAGGGCACACCCCACATCACAGCAATATAATTATTACAGGGAACATTTAACAATGACTCAGTATGTTTATTAATAAAAGTCCATAGTTACATTTTCCCCATTAATTCAATAATGCTCTATAACACTGGGAATATTTATGTTATTTCATTTCTTCTCTTGAGAATCTGATTCAGATCCCTTTCTAGAATGTTTCCTCAGGGTACCTTGTCTTTGAATTCTTTTGTTATCATTTTTAAGTATCCAGGGCAATTATTTTGCATAATATTCTTCCTCTTGGGTTTGAGCATCTTGCCACATTGAGATACAGATTACCCACCTATGCAGGTATGCAGCAGATATTGATATAGCAACAGGACTAAGTTAATACCTATCAGTTACAACCATCAATATAAATGGACTCAATTCACCAATCAAAAGATGCAGATAGCAGAATGGATCAAAATACAAAATCCAAAAGTATGCTGCATACAAGAAACACATTGAATACACGCATATTATCAAAGCACAGTGCAATAAAACTAGAATTAAGAATAAGATAAACTACATAAACTTATGAACACTAAACAACACACTCTTGAATAATTATTAGGTCACAGAGGAAATTAAGAAAAAAATGAGTTAAATAAAGATTTCATAGAATTAAATGACAATACCAGTGTATAATACCAGACCTTACAGGATACAGTGAAAGCAGTCCCACAAGGGAAGTTTATAGTGCTGAATGCCCATCTCAGAAAAATAGAATGAGTTTAAATAAATAACCAAAAGATACCTTTCAAAGTCTTACCAAAACAAAATGTACAGTACAAAACCAGAGCTTATACAAGAAAGGAAATTACAAAGATCAAAGAAGAAATTAATGAAATGGAGATTAAAAAGCAATAAAAAGAATGAATCAAAGTGGTTATTCTTAGAAAGAAAAAATTAAATAAACAAACCTTTAGCCAATCTTACCAAAAAAGGGAAGAAAAGACATAAATTAATATAATTGTAAATGAAAAATATGAAATCACAACACTGCCAAAATCTAGAAAAATGCTAGCAATAGTAATTACTTCACAAACAAATATGCCAAACAACTCGAGAACTCAGAAGAAATGCAATGATTCTTAGATACATATAAATATGTATCTAAGATACATATGTCTAAACTGAAACAAGAAGACTTAAAAAATTCAAATATCCCAAAAACAGGCAATGAAATTGAAGCAGTACAGAAAAACTACTAATTATGAAAAGCCCAGGACCTGATGGATTCACAGCCCATTATACGAGAACTTCAGAGATGAAGTGACACCAGTACTCCTCAGACTTTTTTAATGAAATTGAAAGGAAGGGCTGGGGATTTAGCTCAGTGGCTTAAGCACCTGCCTGGCAAGAGTGAGGTTGTGAGTTTGAGACCCTGTACCAAAAAAATAAAGAAATTGAGAGGAAAGGAGTGAGCATTTCCAAAATCATCATTGGAAGCTAGCATTTTCCTGATCTCAAAATTTGACAAGGATCTAACCAAAAAACAGAACTATAGGCCAGTGTTTCTAAGGAACATAGAAAAGTCTTACTAAGATATTAGCAAGCAGAATGTGACAAATCATCAAAGAAATCATACACCATGACTAAATATGCTTCATCCCAGTGATGCAAGGATGATTCAACACACACAAATGTAATTAATCACATAAACAGAAGCAAGGACAAAAGTCACATGATCACCTCAATAGATGCAGAAAAGCCTTTGAAAAAATCTAACATCTATTTATAATAAGACCCTGAAGAACACAGATGTAGAATGTCTTTATCTCAACATGATAAAAGGCATTTATGACAAGCCTACTGCCAGTATCATATTAAATGGGGAAAAACTGAAAGTTTTCCCTCAAAAATCAGGCATAAAACAAGGATGGTCATTATCACCATTCCTTTTCAGCACAGTCCTTGAAACATTAGCTAGAGCAATTAGGAAAGAAAAAGAAATAAAAGGGATACTTATAAAAAAGGAAAAAATTAAAATATCATTATTTGCTGATGTCATGATTCTTTATTTAATCTTCACCAAAAGACACCTAGAATTGATAACCAATCAGAAGTACAACTGGCCAATAAATACTTGCAAAAAGTGCTTACCATACCTGGCCATCAGAGAAATGCAAATTAAAACTACACTGAGATACTATCGTATCACAGAAAGAATGGCTATCATCAAAAAATTTAACATTAACAAATACTGGTGAGGAACTCTACTGCATTGCTGGTGGAAATGTAAACTAGTAAAAACACTATGGAAAGCAGTGTGGAGGTTCCTCAAAAAACAAAAAATAAAAATTCCATTTGACTCAGCTATACCCCTCCTAGGCATCTTCCCAGAAGAGTTAAAAATCAGCATTTTAGGGATACATGCTTATCTGTGTTTATAGCAGCACAATTTATAACAGCTCAACTTTAGAAACAGTGTATGTATCTATTGACAGATGAACAGAAAAGGACAATGTGATATTTATATACCACAGAGTACTATCCTGCCATAAAGAAACATAGACTTAAAACATTTACAGGTAAATCAATGCAACTCAGTAACTTAGTGTCAAGTGGAATAAGCCACACAAGTGCAAAATCACATGATTTCTTTTATATTAGAAACACTATAAATAATACATATTATATTTTATAAACAAACAGCAAAAGAAGAGAAATAGGAAATACAGTAAATTTTAAATACTTTGCCAAATTACATACATAATATGTTGTTTTAAAAATATTTCAGTAAACCTGCTAATTCGTTTCTTTTATCCTAATAGTTTACATTAATTTGTTGAAAAGAAAGTTTGTGCCATTATCTGTTTCTTTTTTGTAAAAATCCTTTTGGCTATGTCTTCTGTTGAATAACTACTTAGAAGATATTGATATACAATGTAATAGCTATTGTTATTTTCATGTTATGTAATAATGAAAATTTCTTTTATTTTCTCATAAAATAAAAAAAAAAAAACACCCTGAATAGTGCTCTATAATACCATTGAGAACCAGAGATGTATTTCACTATTAAATCATGACTACTTTTCTAGGGGTGGAGAGTGTGAGCAGAGAGACATCTAAAAACACGAATGGCTTAGGAGCTTGGCACCTTGGCATATTTCCGTGACCAAATCTAAGTGGAATTCTGCTTCTCATCCCTGTTGACTGTCTGGAAGAATATACTGCCAAACAAGGCTGGCAAATGTGCACATCGTACCTGTGAAACATCAGAATACTGGGAGCAGGTGTGTTTCAGGGAGTCGAAGAGAAAGAAAAAATATTTCCAAACACATCTTCGTTCCAAGGGGTGCATTTGCTGAGAACTGGCAAATTCACAGATCCATCCATGGCTTATTATTTAAAACAGAATGAAACTATGTCAAGAGACTCTGGGCTTGCTTCTTATGCGAGTCTCGGAAGGTAATAAAACCCTTACTCATTCGGAACAGTTCCAGCAAAGTCTTGCCAACGTCCAAAACGTTTAGCAACACATTCTAATTATTCTTTGTTTCTATGATCTTACCCAAACATTATCATGAGGCAGGGAATATTTTTAACATAAATGATGAGCACTAAGAAAACATAGAAATAAGATTAGATGGCTTTATCTAAAATATCAAAGAAAGGGAAGAAGAAATGTGTACGGTAACTTAAAAGGTAAAATGGAAATAAGACCTCAGTTCATCACTAGGACACTTAGTATAATGTCATGTAACAACACAAAGAAGACTCAAAGGGATAAAATCAGCAAGGAGCCAGATGTTTGATGAACATTTTAAATTTAGTTAAGTATTATGAACTGTAAGCACATTACAATCTAGTTTCTGAAATTAAAGATTTTCTATATAGTATGATACACGCAAAAATCATGTAAATGGTCAAACTGCCTGTGACATTAGTTAACTATCCCCATATGAATTGTAGGGAGTTAAGAGAAACTGCAGGAAGAAAGAGTGGCATGGGCCAGCCACAGAGGGGCAGGATTGAGATTGGGCTGGTGAAACAGAGACAGCATGTAAGGCCAGGAAGACTACAAAAGAAGCCAGAGGGGACAGAGAAGGGCGACAGTGCCACTTGAATTACAATGTACACAGAATTATGTTTGCACACCAGGCAAAATGCTTAAACTTGCTGCATTTATACAGAAGTTTGGGGTCAGGTACAGAAAACAAAGCAAAGTATAATATGCAATCAAGCAAGAAGCCCTACATCTAGTAACTTCTTTGGCTAAAGCATCACACTGTCTGTTGAATATCTGTTCTCCTCGGTGAGTATTCATCTAAAGAGGGAATCCCAGGAAACGGTTATAAACAGAAGACCTTCAGCGATTCTCAAAGCTGCACACCAAAATCTGGTTTTACAGTTAAGTTTAATCCTCTGCAGATTCCTGGATGAAATACACTTTTATGAAAAGTGCATATCCTTGCTATGAGAAACATTGGCAGCTTAAAAAATTTCACTGCATCATAGGCCAAAGAACATTGGCACCAGTGTGTATGCCTCTAGGACACAGTGTTGGCAAATGTGCAAATGCTGAGGCATTAAAGATGTCTGTGGAGTGCAACTAATGAGCTGAATGTTTGTAGTCAGAAACAGTAACGCTTCTGAATGAAGAATGAACCTCAAAACATTGTTAAATATCCTCTCTCTGGCTGGGTGGATCAGGTGGCACACTTACACTAAAATCAGATTCTAGACTATGACCATGAAGCCCAAATTAAGGCAACAAATGGTGAAGAGGCACCCGTAAATACTATGCTCAGCAACCTACACTCTGCAGGTCAGATGCAGTGTACTATCTATTTTTGTAACAGTTTTATTGGTACACAGTCATACCCATTTGTTTACCCATTGTCTACAGGTCTGTGGCAGAGCTTAGCAATGGTGACAGAAGTCTAAACATCCTGCAGAAACTAACACTGCTACCTGGTCCTTTAAGGAAAAGATCGGTCACCTTTATCTCTACTTTCAATAGTCACAGCCTTAATTTCTCTTCTTGCAAAATGTTTATTAATCTCTTATTGCCACTGTAATAAATTCATACAAACTGAGTCAAAGAATGAAACAAAAGATAGGTCATAGGAAACAGAGGAAGAGATGTTTTGCAAATGGAAAGGGGACCGAGAGATGAAAGGAAGGGAGTAAGGTGAGGAGGGGAAAGGGAAGGAGAAGTAAAAAGAATTATGCCGTGTTATGTGCATGGACCATGGCCTCACACTTAATGTAATCATTATGTACTGCAAACATACACTAATGAAGAAAAGAAGGAACATAAATTTAATATTCTACAATTCTGGAGGTCAGAATTTCTAAAAATCAAAGTTTAGTGGATCTGTCTTCCTTTTGAAAGCTCTGGAATAGAAAACCTTTCCTCACCTAGGAGCAAGTCCTACCCGTGAGATGGGTCACAGGCTATGTGACAGTGGGTGGAAAACTTCAAGTTCCAGACCAGAGAATTTAGACAACTTGTATAGGCTGAGGGACTTAGGTCTGAGTAGATACTAAACCAGAGCTGTGCTGGTGAAACATGAGTCTGGTGGAACTTTAGAGTTAAAAAGGAGGTGGAACGACACACCAAGAGCATTCTTCACTCTGTCCATCTTTTATTTCTACACAGAAATGCTGGCCTCAATATTTTAGACTTTGGAGACCCTGTCTACTCTCTTTCCTTCTTCCTTTCTTTTCTTTTCACATTTTCTTTTCTACTAATGCATGGTATCTTGGCTCTGTGTCAAACAAAATAAAACAAAACAAACCACCATGCCTTGTGAAGCTTATCTCTTACTTTGGAAGACAGAAACATTAAACAAAATATTAGGGATAACTTTTGCTGATATCTGAATGGGAAAAATCAAACAAGGGTCTGTGTTTGTGTATATGTACATGCATTTCAGCCCAATTCAAGAAAACATGGCCCATGGTCTCACAAGGAGCTAGGATCTGAGTATGAGTGGTAAAAAGCCATCTGGAAAGAAGAGAATTCCAGGGAGAAGGTTAGGGAGTATGAAGACTCCGGAGGTGATGAGCACTCTAGTGTGTACCATGAAGAACAGGAGATGAATGAGCATGGAGCACAGGAAGACTGGTGACACTGAGAACAGTTGAGGGTGCGTGTGGCTCAAGGCGTGTAGAATTTTGCCTATCCCTGCAAGGACGCTGGCTGTTCCGTGATGCACTGGGAACTTCCAAGGTTTCTGACTCACTTCGGAATGGATCACTTGGCTGTGATGCTGAGGTCAGGCTAAAGAGCGAAACAGTGGGAAAACCACATACGCTGTGTGGGAAGTTTTACAGTGGCGATGTGTGTTTCCCAACTCATATTGTGGAACTTAATGACCAGTGTGATAGTATTGACAGGTATTATTACCACTGTAATAAATTAGTAAAAACTGAGTGAAAAAACAAAATAAAAGATAGATCATAGGAAACAGAGAAAGAGATGTGATAGATAAGAGGTGGTAGTTACAGGAGGGGACTTTAGGAGGTGACCCGTAAATACCTTGAGGGGGTGTGGGATGTGGATAGGTCCCCTTTCCTTCCATCTCTCCTACTATGTGACGACATGGTGCTCATCTATTCTTCCTCTGGTCCAGCACCTACCATGTGAGGACAGCACACAGGCACCATGTGAAGAAAAGACCCGCAATGGACACTGAATGTATCAGTTCCTTGCTCTTGGACTTCCCAACTTCCAGGCTGTGAGACAATTAATTTCTGCTCATTATAAATTACTCAGTCTCTCGAATTTTCTTAGAACAGCACAGAAGGGACTAAGGAAAAGGTTGAAACATTAGTACAGATGAGAGAGACAGGGGTGGTTAAAATCAGAATGGCAGCACCAGGTAAAATAAGAACTTAATTCTGTGAATAGTTTAAAGTATGACCAATAGGGCTTGCATTCTTTAACACTGGTTTTGAGACCACAGTGCAATGTCTTAACTTCTCAACTAGACTATAGGCAGGGCCCATATCTTATTGATCCCCAGGCCTTTTCCAGCCATGACCCCTGTGTCTCAGCAGACAGGTGCTCTGTTTGGAACACACTGTTCTTGATCACTCAACACAAAGGAAATAAACAATGTGTGGAGACCCACCAAAGTCTTGCACGTATGACTTCAAAACACTTGCCATTTGAATCAACGACCAACTATGTGACAAAATGTTTTCTGGGACAACTCCCAAGATCTGCCCTTTGCCAAAAGCCTTACAGGCCACACTTTATTGCTGTAACTTAGAATACTCTAATTCTGTATTATTAAGCACTGAGCAATTTTTTATTCCATAAAAGTTACTTAACTTGCTCTTTTGGTTTGAAAACAAATAAACAAAACCCCAAAGAGAAAGACATAATTTGGAGAATTCACGTAACTGGAACCGAGAGTAAAAGTACATTGGATTATTGGCTAGGGTTCCTTTAAATGAAGAGGGGAAAAAATGATTCCTTCCTTCTAAGGACAGCATCAGAGATTTACAAATGGTTAGGAGAGCTGATCATTGATTATTCATCCCTGAAGCAAACATTGACCTGCAAAGAGAAGTTTTCAGCATTGAGATATAAAGCAATGTGGTATTTGGTATCAGCAGCTAAGTGTCAGCAGTTAAGTTTCATATTTGCATAAAAGAGATTATAATTTCTCATTACGGTAAATGAAAGTTTATTTAGATCATGAATTTTTCAGGTAAAGGAATGGTGGAGAAGATGAGTTGGGGAAACCACATAAGGGCTCCTCACGGCACCTGCTAACATTCAGCACATCTGGATTTTATTTGGAAACAAACTCTTGTTTTGCAGTTTTCTGCCTCTGTTCCATTAGCTGAGAAATGGGAACCAGGTGAAGGTCCTGATTCCTTTCCATTTGTAACTTTGAGAGCTACCGGTGTAGTCACTGCGGTGAGCAGACAACGTGGAGAGACAAGGAACAGCCCTGGAATTCATCTTCTAAAGTCAGTTTTCTGTGCTTTTGCATAAAAATCAGGGTATCCAGATAGCATCCCAACACCGACGAAGCCCCTGGAATGAAGAGCTCTAAAACAGAGAGAAATGAGTGGTCAGGAGAAAAGCACTGCAGATCTTATAAGAACTGCACTTTCAGTATTTGGCATAGAATACAAATAAAAGCAGTTGCCCACCATGTTTTATGAAGAGTTTACAACAAAGCAGTGAAAAAGACTGAGCGAAGATGATTTCCCAGACATAGGACAGAAACTAAAAGTGAATGGGTAAGGAGTTGAAAATGATAAAGGATATCTAGTGTTGGAAGGCTGGAGGCACACATAGGAGCGGATTCTCAGCTGCTTGTACACTCCTACAGGGGCCAACGCAGCTCTCCTCTGCAGCCTGGAGTGTACCTATGTGCTTCAAGGAACTGCCTCAGTGACCAGATCAGATGAGAGTATATCCCTGTGCACTGTGCTTTCCTTCCCCAACCTCTGCAAGACTTTCAAAGTAGGTGTTTAATACTTATGTGTTCAAGATAACTGGAAGGTAAACACTGCACTGCAGTGCATTCAAAGCAAGGTCAATGCGTAGTGCATCTTTGGAAATTCTTTATCAACAGGCAAAGTGGTCAGTCTGAAGACTAGAGGAGCATAGTAGCATACAAAAGCAGTGTGACTATAAATTAATTTCCACAGTGGGCACTGATAGTAGGTCCAGAAAAAGGACCAAGCTAAAGCATGATGGATGCCTACAACATGCAAAGGAGAACTGGCTGGTATCACGTCTCTGCTCCCCACCTCACACTTTATATGACACAAAGATCCCCCTCCTGAGAAGCAAGAAAAGTATTTCTATAAAATGGATTCTGTTTACCTACTACTATTCTGGGAAAAGGAATATGGAGAATGGCATTATTTCTAACAGATCCAATCCTTAGGTTTTAGTGTCAGGGGCACCACAAAGTCAAGGGTCAGCTCTCTTCTCATGACTGTCTGATCTTTGCAACAATAGTTTATGGGGCTCTGCTCTCACGGTGAAGACTTCCAGGGTGCTATTCCTCCAATTCCGGAGTGTTTGGGGGTATTCTTCCTTACAAAGCTCAGGCCCACGCCTGGAAAGGCAAAGGTCTGTCACCCCTCCCAGCTGTACGCACTCTGTGGAGCAATAGAGCCAAATCTGTGTCCCTCCACAGGCCACGTGTCAGGGACATGGACTGTCTGAATCCCAGTATACTCAGTTACAAATCTGGAGTTGTCAACAACCAGAGCTTCCTTGCTGAGCATGCCAGAAATCTGTAACAAGATGTGTATCCCAAAGAATCAGGTATGAGGTAGTCTAGAAAAATGATTTCATTGTTGCTTTGTTAAATGTGGCAAAATATTAAACCACAAATTCCTTTTCTAAACATGTATCTTTAAGGGGAATCCATCCTTAGAACTGTGTAAGTAGTAAAGAGTATTTGGAAAGTTTTGCTTATAATGGTCTTTTTGGATCTAATCATACCTGAAGGGCATATTAGCTGATTTTACTTTGAATAATGAACTCTGAAAGATCTGTAATCTACAAGCTAAGCACAGTGGCGTCCCCCTGTAATCTCAGCACTCTTTTGAAGATTGACACATAACTTTGAGCCCAATCCCCAGAACTTAGAAGATTGGAGAGACTTTGTCTCAAAACTAAAAATAAATATCTGTTACGTATAATCCAATAAAGAGATTACAAGCTGATTTTACTTTTAGAAATAAACTTTTAAAAATTTGTGGTCTCTAATCTAACATGCCTACAGAAAATGCAAACTATTCCTGTAAGTGGATGTGGTTTTACAAAAGAAATTCCTTGTAAGAAGCTAAGGAGTATGGTGAAACAATGGGTAAATTAAGCCCAGTTAAAATGAGTAGTTGGTAAAGGGTAACAGAGCACTAAACACATTTGTATATTCACAGAAATGACTTTCTCTATTAATGTGAAGTATTTCAAAACCCAGTTAAAGTGAGTAGTTGGTAAAGGGTAACAGAGCACTAAACACATTTGTATATTCACAGAAATGACTTTCTCTATTAATGTGAAGTATTTCAAAACCTAGTCAGTTAGCATCTTCTTATCTTAGTGAAAATGCTTCCACTTCATAGCATTATTAGAAAATGTTCCCAAGGTATCTCATGGTTACAAATTTTATTGCTTGATTCTCATGTGCACTGCAACCGGGCCTACGAGAGTCCTATAGCCAATAACTCTCCCATTTTCATTTTTTTTCTTCCTTTTTTTTGTAGGGGCTCAGCACCATTTTCAGTGAAGCAGCACATACAGTGACATCATAGAGAAAGGTACCTCACTTGGGATACTAAGTACACAGCAGGGGGGAAGAGGCAAGGGAGCCTGAGGAAGGAATGCTGCTGGTGGACCGACCAGCTCAGCAGGTTGGCAAGGGGTGGGCCAGAGTAGACAGGTGGGGGATGAGAAAACAGACTAAGGACGGTGTGAGAGTTCTAAAGATGGACGCTGATCAGGAAGAGAAACTATGTCCGGACAAGGGTCCTATGGCAAGGACACAGTAGAGTGCACTTAGGATGTACGCCTGGGTACAAAAAGAGAAATCCTGGCCCTTACGTGAATGTAAATGTATGTATGCATCATGGTATTTGACCTCTAGTACTAAGGCCACCAATACACATGTAGGCATTTGGTGTCAAAACATATTAGTTTGGAAAGAAGCAGTTCGAAAACTACATGTTAATGAAAATTCAGTGCAGCATCCTTCAAATCATAAAGGACTGTGAAAATGCAAATTCGGAGGACAGAATAGCTCTGAAGTTGGAAGTACCAAGATTCTTTCAGGCCATGTACACCATATAAGAATTACCTATTTCTTAACAGTCTTCCCTACCTATCCTAGATTGAATCTGAATGCACTGTCTATGCACAGGAATTTCTATTATGTATAAGATAATTGCTGGGATTTAATAGTGAGAGAAAAAAGAATGCCTGAGGTTGAGAAACTAGGTAAGACAAGAGACCAGCTAAACCGAAGTCCTACCCTTGAGGGCCCTACTAACTTATACCACATTTCAGACAAGTGATTTCATTCACAAAGTATTTTAAGTAGTTTAATATGTTTCCTTGTCAAGTGACATAGAGCATTCTGGGTTTAAGAAAATAAATAAAAACACGCAGCCTAGTCTTCAGTAGGATATAACTCCAGTGAAGCGAAGAAACAGAAGAAAAGCAGTATGTCCTGACTCAGACACTGCCAAGCGGTGAGGAGAAATCTGCACAGGCTGTGAATCTAATTCTTGGAACTGACTTTATCACTTGGAGCTCTACATCAGCATCCTTCTCTAGAACCATCTTGTAAAATCCTGAGTTGAATGCTAAGTATCCGTGTTACACTTACCACAGTCTTAAGCATGAAAGTTTTATTGTATTTTTAGTTGATTTTTCCTTGTATTTCAAAGCTAAAATCAGTAGGTTGCCTATCATTAATTAATACTAAAGAAAAATTACCACTCCTACTGAATTATAGAGCATGGCGTCTATAAGAGGAGCCTTCCTTCCAATTTCATATTTTACTCAAAGTAGTTGAGAAACTGAAAGATTTCTGAAAATCAGCATGTGACTTCGCAGCACAGGAAGATTTATATTTGGTGTCTGGAGAGTCTTCTGTCTGTGATTGCAAGGCTGCTGTCTTTCTCATCTTCTTCTTGAACCTTCCTTGTCCTTGATTTCTTATCATGTCTCAATAATCACCTGGACTCACCAGGAATAGAGGAAGCAGAAGAAATCCAGGCCACCGAAGGAGAGTGAATATGGACCCTTAAGAGTCTTGGTGAGATGTGAGAACCTAGGACACTATTTATTCATTTGCCGTGTATTTACTAAGCATTATTCCACACTGTTCACTTTTCCTGAGGGTGACCTTGTTTAGATACTGGGCACAGTGCAGGTTGGCCATACCTTTGTTTTGGGAAACTCCAATTGCATGCATCATTAATCTTGTGCACTTTTTAAGATTAGGAAAGGTCACTTTTCACTTAGGAGACAGGTCTAAACATTAAAATGGTTATTTACCTTATTAATTATCATTGCCATTTGGTGCTAATGATTGAACCCAGGATGCTGAATATGCCAGCTATAACCAGTACCACCAAGTGATGTACCTACATTGCTAGTCCCTGAGGTTACATTTAGTTTTTATCTTTATTTCTACTACCAACTATTTTCTAGCTTTTTTCTTTTTAGGAGAATAAAACCAAACAAAATAAAACAGAATAAGGACAATCAAAACAAAACAGTGAAAGTGATACAAGACTTCAAAACAAGATAATAGGAAATCAACAATGGCTACCATTATATGTCATGTTATCTTCAAAGTAGCTGCCCATACCATCAGACATGATAAAATCAAACTAAACAGAATAAAACCAACCAAAACTAAACAGTGAAAGTGATATAGGACTTCAAAAAAGACAACAGGTTATATTTTTAAAATTTCACTAATACTCCACTTTGAATTAAGTGTGTCATATTATTCAAATTTTGACACATTAAGTGTGTCATATTATTCAAATTTTGACACATTAAGTGTGTCATATTATTCAAAATTGGTACCTACTTATTGTCATTTAACTCCTGGCCTCCACACTAACAGAACTTTTCTGATTTCATACTATCCATAAGATACAAATCAGTTGAAGACATGTAAGTATCTGTTATCAAAAATTAGAAGTTAATTTACAAAGACTGTATGTATGAGGGTAAGTTTGATGTATGGTGCTGTGAAGGATGAATTTACATATTATTGGTCCATAAACTCTTTATTGAGATTAACAGCTTGCTAACTTATTTTGAATTCCAAGTTGACTTATGCATACACAAAAAGTAAAGCAATAGCCATCAATAGGCTGGCTTCATTCACAGAAGAACTACACACACATTTAAATGATATCAATTTTACGTCAGTATCATCAGACATCTAAAATGGAAAATAAAGTAAACTACAATAAATATTTGATTTTCTTGATCCATTTTATAAAGTGAAAGTAACTTTTTTGGAAGTTAACTATGTTGTAGGTGAAACATTTTATTACAAATGCCCAGTCCAAAAATTTAACACCATTAGTAAAATATGAAAATATTTATACAGAAATAGTTACACACTTACCACTTAAAATTAAAAATAACCTTCATTGAGCAGAACTTACTCGAAAGTTAATAAATACCTAACCAACTGTGGAGACTATTCTTTCAATTAAAAATATTTTGATCTACAAGTTATCCACAACATCACAATTTTAGGGGCTGGGAACTTAGCTCACTGGCATAGGCGCCTGCCTGGCAAGCACAAGGTCATGAGTTCAATCCTTAGTACAAAATAAGTCTCAACTTTTAATTTGTTTACAGGAAAATACAACCTTGAAGACTTCTGAATATAATTTTACTTTAAGAAAAGAAGAAGGTGACAAACCTATTGACAGGATGTTTAGTGAAATATGAATGACTCAGTATGGGGAAAAACAAAGAAAGGGCCCTTGAGACCAGTTAGCGACCCAGATTGAGACACTTAGATTCCAGATGTCCAGTTCTGAGAAGCAGACACTCTCTCCCTACCGTCTCCCTGACACCTGCCATCTTTCAGCGCTTCCATTGGACCAGGTCTTTGCAAACCTGAGTTTCACTCATTTCATTTACTTTTCCAGTGCTCCATTCTCTGTCCATGACTCAGCATGTATGTCCATGTTCTCTGTGGCTACACATTGACAAATGTGTATGGCTTTTTTTTTCATCAGTAGTCTATCCTTCTCAGTCTATGAATCTGCCAGGCAAAATCCAGACCCCAGCCACCTCTAACCCAGTGCTACTGTAAAATAAGAACTATGTGATAGCTTAGTAAATATGTGGCAAATGAAGAAAGGAATGTTTATAAACATCAAGACTTCATCTTTATTACATCATTACAGATAATAAGCCTCCTCATTATCTGAGGAGTGATTCACTATCCTGGATTTCATGTTATATGCTTTATTCATTTTTATTACATTTTTATTTTCTATGACATTGCATTATTTATTGTGTTCCAATGTTGGAACTACTTTTTCTTCCATAACTATCTCTATTAAACTAAGTTTCACTTAAGATGCTTATCCTCAATACAGGCAACCAGCAAATCAGCAGTTAAAGTTTAAGAATTAAGTAGTACAGAAATGAAAAAGAAAATGAAGCTTGACAATAAAGATTCACTATGGTCACAGGAAAGCCATGACAAAGCAAGGAGAAAAATACAACATTTATGATGATAAATAGCTAGTAAATGTTGAGGTTGAATTATATGTACACATTTTCTTTGCATAAATCTACTGTTTTCCACTTTAAGTCTGAATATTTTCCTGAGTTGCTATTAATGGTATTAAGAAAACAGTACCTGAATTGCTATTAATGGTATTAAGAAAACAGTATTATTTCAGTTTGTATTTTCCTTCTTTGATAACTTTTGACTCAAAGAAACAGGGTAACAGATCCATCAAGAGCTATGTTTCTGCTAAGAATTTAGAAAGCAAGGTTTCTGTATCAATGCAGATTGAATGAACAAGAAATGAATGGCTAATATAACTTCTGTAGTTTTTCTCTATTTGTTTCTAACCCAAGCATGAGAAAAGCTCACAGATGTCATCAGCCTTCAGTCATGCTTTTCTTCAATCTTCAGTGACAAACATCATATAGGAACTGATAAACCAGTCTGCTGATTCAGATTTTAAAACACTGTCTCTGAAATAACAATTTGAGGCAAACTATTCATGTGCCAGACTTAAGAAAGGAATTATCACTTTGTGTGCAGCAACACTGAGGAAGGCTAAGGCATTGGAGGGCAGTCTGCAAAATGCATACGGATCAGTAACCATGGTGTCACAGAAAAAATCCTATTGGAACATAAATGTAACTAAAAGGAATTCAAAGGAAACCATGAACTGTTTTTAAATGATTTAAGGATTAACTAAGTTTGCCCTTTAAAAATGTGTTATTTGAAACAATGAACCAGATAATTAAAATGATTAATTCCACTCTGCATGCAACTCAGTGATTCTAAGACATACTTGGTAATACTTGAATTGGCAAGACTTCACTTGTATAGGAAGAGAATAAATACAAGATGATAGTCTGTGAGTCACGTGACAGTCCAATTCTTTCCTCTAGCATGACTGGCTCTATAAATGACCACTGGCAGACTTCCCTTATTATTATTACATTTGAGGACATGCAATTTGAATTATCTTATTCTTCAAAATCAGAAAGCTGGTTCCATGCAGAAGCCTACAATTACTTTGAGGTAGCCAAAGATTGATAATGCACATATTACTGACTACATCTGTAGCAGGGAGAACTTTTGGCTTTGGTTTAATCCAAATTTTCTCTATATTCTACTTGAAAAGAAAATTTTATAATATGTTAGTTTGATCAAATCCATGGGCTCTGGTAGTCCTGGGAAGCTCGGGTGAACTCTTTTACACTTCATTTTCACTTTAGAAAGAGCCTTTGCCACCATTAATAAAGGAAAAACAGTACATACAGGACAAATAACTCAATCTCCATCAACCTCTTTGATAATTACAATAGTGAAAAAATAAAAACACGGACCATATTATTTAATTGTATAAAGACCATAATGCAAATGAATTAATTTTCCTTGGAAGCATAGGTAAAAAAGCAAAAGCTATGGACATTACTTCTTTTGTGAAAAGAGTATATTACTGTCATGTGAATACAGTATACCTACATTTATGCATCTGTTACATAAGTTTTGCATAGCTATAACTTATTTACCCAGTACATTCAGCAAAATATAAATTAAGGGGACATTTTGTTACTATCCATTTTTAAATTTTTTATTGTTTATTTATGTATGTTGGTACTGGGGGCTGAACTCATGACTTGAGCTAGCCAGGCAGGTGCTTATACCACTGAGCTAAGGAATCCAAAAGCAGGATTCCTTAGCACAGAAAATTGATACAGAATAGTAGTATTTATTCACAGGCACATTCTATTAACTCAGGATCTGGAGAGCACTTATAGGTGGCCAGAAGTGGCTGGACCTAAGGCGTGTGAATATAGGTTAAGGGTATGTGATAACTAACTTATTCCCCTAGTTAGTTTAGGGTAGTTCTGGGAGCTCCACCTTGGCAATGCATGGCACCAACCCTGTAGCCTGCACAGAATAAAAGGGACACGGAAGCTCTCTGCTTGCTGCCCCTTATCTGCCATGCTAATGGGCTCTTTCTCCTCCACCACGCCCCTCTGCCATGCAGCGCTGCCCTGGAGCCAGCCAATCATGGACTGAAATCTCCACACTCTATGAGCTAAGAATAAACCTTTTCTTCTTAAACTTGTAGGTGTCAGGTATTTTGTCCCAGCGACAAGAAAGTAACTAAGGCATGGCTCTTAACCCTATTACAGAATTTTACACTATAAAAAACTATGCTGAAGTCCTAACCCACAGTACCTCAGAAGGTCACTCTTTATTTGGAAAGAGGGTCATTGCAGTGTAATGAGTTAAGCAGAGAAGAGCTCATGTCGAACTGAAATAGGGTGGGCCCTTAATCCAATATGACCAATGTGTTTATAAGAAGAGGAAGAAATAGAAAGGGTATTTGATGACAGAGAAAGAGACTGGAGCGGTACAGCTTCAAGTCAGGGAATGACAGAGGTTGGTCATTATCTCCATAAACTGGAAAGAATAAAGAAGGTGTGATGGATTAACTAACGGTCAACTTTTAACACCCAGCTGACTTGAATCTGTTGGTTTTGGGTGTGGAGTGACCACCTGAGGACTGTTGCCCACAGCATACAAGGAGAACTGGAGGGGAAGATGCACGCTTTGATTCTCCTGGAGAAGTTTGTCACACTGGCTTTCCTGATGTGAATTCAGCTGTTCCCATCATTGGAGGAGCTTGGGTCCTCGCTGACACTGAAGATGGCTGTGGTTCTCTTTGGGGCAGTTCTGGTCCTTATTTTGAGTGTGGCTTCCTGGTTCCAGTGTAGATCTCTTAGCCTACTGGCACAGATCCTTCGCCCTGCTGGTACAAACATTCTAGCTTCCACCACTGACCTATGGGCCTTCCCAGTGCAGATTCGTGATACAAACTTGAATGAGACTTTGTTGTGGGCTCTAGGCCTCCAGCTGGACTCATGGAGGACACTGCCATGGCCTCTAGGTCTTCAGTTGGAATCATGCAGGACGTTGCTGTGGGAACCTGACCCTGGTAGATTCTTTGGGTCTCATGTATGAACAGATCTCTTGCATTCCTCTGCATTTGACATTTTAAGTGACTATTATAATTCTATAAATTATGAGTCCCATATTAAATCTATTCCCTTGCAAACCCTAACTACAACAGAAGGATTTGGCCCTGAATCTCAGAAAGACTACAGGCTTAAATTTGGATTCCCAGTCTCTTGAATTTTAAGACAATATACTGCTATTGTTTTAAAGCACTAGGTTTGTAGAACTTTGTTTCAGCAGCCCCAGGAAATTAATACGCCTCCTAGCTATAATCCACAGGAAACAGGATTCAGACAGTGAGTGACAGAAGTAGACCATGAACTGGACTTGATTACGTTCTACTAGAGAAGGCTTTCCAAACCGCACACAGATCTAGGTGGCCCTTATCTTCTCACCTGAATGGAGTACTATTCACCACCTGCTGCCTTGTGGTGGGTCAGACTGTGGTCCCAGGAGTCCTTTCTAGGAATCACTCAGGAGTAGTCAATAAAAAAAGTGAAGAATGCACATACCTGGCTGTCATGGATGATCTAATATTGTAGATCAATGTCTCCTGCAGGCAGGGATTAAGAATCCTCATAGTTAAGAAACCTCTAAGTGATGCCAGCACTTATAATTAGTATGCAAATGTCTATAGGAATGCATTCACTGATTAATTTGATTTAGAGTTAATGGAGCAATTAAGCATTATTTTAGCAACTCATTAATTTTAACCTTTGATTTGGAAAATCATTCTATACTTACAGCCTAAATCCCTTCTTAAGCAACTGAATTCAATAACTGTAATTGTGAGTCACTGTAAAACAAACATACTTGAACTCTATAGATCTTGCAAAACAGGGAAACAATGAAAGAGAGAATTCCTTTTTAATTGGAGATAACCTGAGTGTCAACTGGTATTTATTATCACTGTTTCAAAGAAATAACTTAGAAATGAGATACGCCTATCATGTATCTCATTATTTCAATCATTTCAAAACTGACTGGTAAATGTAAAGCTCTTTCGATGAACTCATTAGAGTCACTACACTATTTCTGATTCTTAACCTTTCAAAATGTTCCTCCAATACCTACATCTCTATGCAAAATTTGCATCTAACTCAGGCTTTTTGAAGTCAAGGTTAAAGACATGATATATATTTACATGAAGGCTACTGGGCTGAATGGGTGCTGATTCTGTCATGCCTTTGAAGTGTTATGCTTTCATAAAAATCCCCAGCAATCACCAGTTACTGTTAAAAAGAATATAGATTACCCTTTTTTCCTGATTTTTCTAAAAGAAATCCTTTTCTAGTGCTTTTCCTTTGCTTTATACTCACATTCCCTATGTCTCGACTTCTAGAAGGCACATTTCAAATCAAGAAACATTATACTTTCATGATGCAACATCCTATTTTACTAAAAGGGTTGCAAATCAACACCCAATTTCTCTCTAAAAATAAGTGAGGCGGTAGACCTCCAGAGATATATTCTTATCTTATCACAACAAGTTGGAAGCACTTGCTCATTTTGAAAAACAGCTTTTCTTTAATTCTTAACTCTAAGATGCTGATTGATTTTGATAAAATCCAAAATAGCCCTGGCGTTAAAGTTGAAAGTTTCTTTGCACATGTTTAAGCATACTCAGAGGAAAAGAACAAGACAAAAATCTCACAATTTTGCTTTTTCAGGCAAGTTTTAAAAATATACAAAAGAGGAGGAAGTGAGTTTTTGTGATAGTTTAATTAAGCCTTGTGTGTATAGATGGTCTGTCAACTCTTAAGAAAAATGTCTTTGTAACCTCTACATTCTGTTCTCACTCTTTCTACTCCGAGTTTGTCTTCTTACCTTGAAGCTAGAATGTAGATATAATCTTTTTGAAGATCTCTCTGCCCATTCAATTCATCCCTATGCATACTATCGCCGCAATCACATTAATCTTGTAACACTTGTTCAATCTTACGATTCTTTGGCTCACACCCGCTACATTTATTCTCCAATTGGCTCCAAATTAAGTATACTATAATTCCTTGCTCAGACATTTAGGACCTTTTAAAATGTGTCACCAAAATATGTCATTCTTTTGCTCTTCCCATATAAGTCTATCCTCAAAACATTCTATTCTGGAGTATAAATCTTAAACTTTTAGACTTTCTAGACTTACAATTTTATAATTCTTTAGTCCCCAAATGCTTTCTCTACCAACCTTCACCTAATTATAGAGAGGATCTATCTATTCCATGAAGTGCAAAGGAAAGGAAATGCCAAACTCCCCTGGAAATCATGCTGGTCCCCAAAAGGATGTGACCTCACACGTAAAATGTGACAACAGGGTGCCTGCAACTCCTGGAATTTCCTATGGAATCTGCCTGATGCTCTGAGCCTCTCTTCACTGCCTGCATTTTTCTGAAAAGCCTGTTCATTAACTCACTTAGCTGGAGCATTAACTGATCATGTACTCTGCACATAAAAACAAGGCTACAAAACAGCTTACAGAGTCCTTTCGAAAAGGAAGACAAACCTGTCACACAGCAAAGGTGCTGTGGAAATGGGATAACAAGTAGGCTTAGGCCACCAAGGTTGTGAGGGAAGGACTATAGGAAAGGGTTCCCTAAAAAGATGGGGTGTCTGTCCCAGGAATCATAGTGGGAGATAAGAAATTCCAAGAAGAGGAAATTGTTTACCAGGTTCCCAGTACCCATCTTAAAATCAATCCGGGTCTCATTCTTGATAGAAACCAGCTTCCAAGATTCAGCTATTATGAACTACGCTGCTAAAAACATGGGTATACATGGGCATGCATCACTCTAATATGATGTCTTTAACTGTTTCAGGAAGATTCCTAGGAAAGGAATAGCTGGGAGGGATGTAATTTCTCATTTCAGGTTTTTGAGGAAGCTCAATATTGACTTCCAAAGGTATTGTACTAGTTAAGATTGTCACTAAGATTGTAGAAGGGTTTCTCTTTCACCCACAGCCTCACCAGCATTTGTTATTATTTGATTTCTTGATGGCATCCTTTCTTTCTGGAATAACAGGGAATCTCAGTGTTGTTTTCATTTGAATTTCTCTAAGGGCCAGAGATGTACATTTCTTCATGTATTTTAGGAAAATGGATGTACCTTGAGAACATAAAGTTAAGTGAAATAAATCAGACACACAGGTTTATACTTGAAATGGTTTCTATTATGTGCAAAATATATAAATGAAGAGAAGAATGTAAGATAGATAACAGGAAGCAGGGAGGTCTTTTGCAAAATGGAAAGAAACCAAGAGATGAAGAGAGGGCAGGGAAGGAGGAGAGGGATGAAAAAAGAATTAAGATGCTTTATGTATGTGTGTGTACCAACTTCCCATGAGGAAGGTAATCATCGTGTACTGCAAGCATGTACTAATAAAAATGAAAATGGCGGGGGAAGCAATCAGCATTGAAGCTTATTTGAAAAGGAAATTCCTTAGCCACTTGTAAAGTACCACTGATAAAATAGACTGAGCTTACCTTTAGAGGTCCAACAATGGTAAAACTTAGCTTCAAAAATATTCTAAGTAAGCTGAGGAAAGTCAGCTTAGAAAGCTGAGGAAGATTGTAAATGACAATTATTTGTACAGACAGACATTTGCAGAATAAAGAATTAATGAGGATTTAGGTGAAGGTGCAACTTACAGGATGAGGAGAAATTAGAAAAAGAGTCATGCCATGGTTTTATTTATTTCAAATTCTAGATCATGTCTGGAAATTCCCTTCCTTCGTTCCTTCCTTCCTTCCTTCCTTCCTTCGTTCCTTCCTTCCTTCCTTCTTTCCTTTCTTACTTCTTTCCTTTCTCTCAAACTAATGTATAACAGTTTGGGGAAGAAACATGAAATTGAGAAAGACAACTTTAAAGCATGACAAGCTCATCATATGGGTTAAAGACAGGAAATTTTAAGTCCCTTCAGTCAGGCTAGTGACATGTGATAGCACTTTCCGGAATTACGAAGGAAGATGGAACTCCTGTTAGCTTCACCGTACAAGCCAGCAAAGCAGGGCTGAATACCCAAAGAACAAGCACAAGAGCCGAAGATGCGCAGAAAGACACAGATAAGCAGGAAAAACATGAGGGGCGGGGAAAAATAAGCACCAGAGCCCCACACTTGGCCAGAGCACTCAGCTCTCTTCTTCAAGGAGACAACTCTTTCCAGGATATCAGCACTGCAATTATATCTGGCTTGCAATTATATCTGGCTTAGGCTTAGACCTGGTCTTAGAGGGTCAGAGAAAGTGACTGCATTCAGAAACAGTAGAATTTGGCTCTACAGTGCCGGGCCCATACTTAACACATTTTCTTGGCACTGAAGTAAAGAGCTTGATCTCTGGATTCAGACAAGCCAGGGTTGAATCCCAGCTCTAACTTTTATAGACTGTGTGATAATCCCTCTGGATATGATTTCCCTGTGTGTAAAATGGAGATAATAAAACCTTTTCAAAGGAGGGTTTCTTGGAAGATGCAGAGATAATTCACATAAAGCACTCTGCACAGTGCCTGACACACGGTGAGAAATCACGCATCATGCCTGTTGTGATAATCACTAAGAAATTACCTGAAGGATGAAAAAAGATGTGCAAGTTTTCTAGCTCCCATTTCCATACTCAGCTAATGGACCTCAGATCTCTTTAGACTAACTGGGGAGGGCTACTGGTTCCCCAAAGAAATCTCACTTGCAATTCATTTCACCAAAGTGCTCCCCAGAACTGGGCTGCATTGTAGCTTTGGCTCAGAACAGCTGAGAAATGCAGCCTGTAGCATCTGGCTGGGAGACTCACAGCTTTAAACACTCTCCCCTTCCCCAGACCTGGGACATCACTGGCTTCTCTTTCCTCCCAGCCTGGTGTTCAGGAGGATGTGGGGAGCCTTGGGAGGATTCCTGTTCAAGTTTAGGGTTGTGCAAGGCCCAGAGAAAAGAGCCACAGATGAGGGGCAGATTGAGTTCATTTGCAAAGCTGAAGGTCATATTTTCTGTGTTTCTTTTGACTCTGAGAGTAATGTTATTAAATCACAAGCCTAAAAAGGAATTCTCCTAATCCTGGCCTTTATGCAATTGGGTTCGACATGCAGGCAGCAATTTCTGTTTTTGTTTATTTTTGAGCGGGTCTGTTGCTTATGCTTAAATGCTCTTGTTAAATCTCTGTTTCATAGCTAATCACATTTTTATAGCAGGCATGAAGCATTCTACAAGGCCCTTGCAGAGCTGTTCCTGTAAATCAAAACCTGCTCAGCTGTTCTTCTAGCTGGCAGGAGGACAGGGTTAGTTTTACCATTTATGGTTGTGAAGTCCACCCTGATGGTTTTTTTTTTCCTGTTCTTTTTTTTTTCACTCAACCCCCCTCCATTCCTCCTACTTTAAAAATGTATATTCCAGGCTTCGCCGAAACATGTATGAATAGATTATTTCATTCCTCACTATAGAACATTAATAAAGGTGTCAAAATGACAGAAGATGCATGGCTTCCATTCCTACATCCCAGATCTATTCCTCAAGGGCAGTCTGAAGCTGTATAGAAAAAAGATGATCTGTTGGGCTCCTGGAAGCTGACCTCCAAGGTCTATGTAAAGCATTAGCACACCTTCTAGTGAAATACATATATACAAAATACATAAGGAAACTTAAATGTAACTCGTCTTCTTAAGCCACTTACCCCTCATCATTGCATTCTCATTATGCTGTATAAGTCAGGTAACAAAGAGAACCAGATATTTAACTCCTTTTGCCTTTGTCTAAGCCCCCTGGGCACTAGTGTCTCATCTCTAGCCACACCAGTATTAAAAATGTCATAAATACTTCGTTATATTTGGGGAGGTTAAAATGGACTGGGGGAGCAGTTCAGTGTAGAGATTGTACTTAGCATGCATAGGTCCTGGGTTCAATTCCCAGCACCAAAACATAAAAATGATAATAATAAAAGAGTGAGCATCTGTGAAAAGTCAAAGGCAGACATATACAAATGCAAGGAAAGCTACTTTTTAAAAAGAAAGCAAGGTACGAGAGAATGTGGATCCTTGCCAGTATTTCCAGCAGAGAAGAACCCTCGGAGGCATAAGAACTTGTACCTAAGAAGAAGAGAAGAAAAGAAGGGAACATCTAGATTCAGACTGGGCAAAATATCCGAGTTTGGACTGAGCCAAAGTCCTTCCTGAGGTCACATAAGGAGCCTTGGAGCCTCTTTCTGTGTATTAGGAGGGTGCTTCTGGCCAGGCCTATGTGAAATCCCCACCTCTATGGCCAAGGGTAAGAAGGGTCTGTCATCAGAAGAAAGGGCATGGAAACTTGAAGTGGCTACTTCCACTATCTACCAGGGCAGGAGAATCATTACCAGTGCCATGACAATTGCTGTGGAGAAAAACTGAGAGCCAACAGGAAAAGGCAACAGAAGGGGGAGATAATGGATGGGTTGAAATCCTCTGTTGATGTCGGTAGTGAAGTGGGGAGAACGGACAACTAATTCGATTAGAAAGTTCTAGTCCTAGCTTAGCTAAAGTTTAATAGTAACAGCTCACACTTGGTATTATGAGGCACTGAGCACTGTTTCAAGTAATTGCAATGCATGATCTTGGTTCATTCCTGTCCTTGTGGGTGCTCCCCTTTTTTATAAGATGAAGAAACTACGCTATGGAGGGGGTAAGCAGATTATAGGATCTTCCAGCTAGGAAACGGAAGCAAACTGGGATTCCCATGCAGCTGGATCCTGGGCTCACTCGTTGATATTCTCTAGTCCTGGTCCCCTCCCATCAGAGCCAGTGCAGCCTCTGCCAAGGCCTGAAACACACCCAGTCACAGTGGACACACAGCATGGCAGACACTTTGCTACCATTGTAACGTCTTCCCTGAAGGCTCATGTATTGGGAACTTAATCCCCAAACTCATTTGTCAATAATATTGAAGGCAGCCTGCTGGGAGCCAGTTAAGATTAGATGAGGCTGTGAAGGTGAAGCCATCATCCTCTTGACAGCATTAGTGGCTTTACAGGAAGAAAAAGTGACATAAATTAGCATTTGAAGTCGCAAAATGGTCCTCACCAGATGCCACCCCCTCTTTCATGGACTTGTCGGTCTCCAGAACCATGAATGAAATTGGTCTCTATTCCTTAAGAATTACCCGCTCTGGGCTATTTGGAATAGAACTAGACAAAGACCCAACCAAAGCACCATCATACCTACTTTCTTGCTCAGTCATTGCTGGGGTACAATATCCGACACCCACTTCCTAAAGGAGGAGAGGTTTATTTTGGCTCTCATTTCAGAAGTTTCAATCCTTGCAAGGCTGGCAGCATGGTAGGAGAGCCCCAGTAAAGGGATAGTTGCTCACCTCATGGTGAAGAGCAGAGAGTGAGGGGAGGGCTTGGAAGGAAGCCACACCCCTTAGGTCATGGGCCCAGTGACCCAACTCCTCCAACCAGATACCACCTCCTAAAGCAAGCAGCTACAGTGTCCCAGATCTAGTTTTCTGACAGAATTCTCTACCATCCCTACACACATGACTCTTGGGGAACATGTAGACATAAACCATAACAGTGCTTGTCAGGAACCTAACCCATCTGCCATTTGTCTGCAGTTTGTTTCCTCCTTGAAGATGCCACTGGCTTCCCAGAATTCTCTTTCCTCAGCCAACTCCATTCTGGGTAATGACAGAATGATAATGAATTCTTTAGCTTTTGCTAGATTATTCTAAGAGAATTTGGCCAAGCAAACACCTGTCAATCATAACACAGTTAGCCTAGAAGGGCTCAATTCCCCTGCTGCGACAGTGCTCAGAACATAAGAAAAGCAGCAGAAGGATACAACTTTCAGGGAAAATTTCAGGCCCAAAAGCATCATCTGGGTCTTTTGGGGTTGGAGTAGGTTTCAAGGGAACTAAAAAAGATCCTCCCCAGGAAACTGACCCCCACCAGCTGCCTGAACAGGAAGTGAAGGCAGAAGAAAGTAACATCAAGTTAGAACTCTATTAAAAATACATTGGAAGAGGCCAGAATGAGCAGTTACAGCTTTAGTGTAAAGGTCAGGTAATGAAAATGAGTCCATCCTCACTACTGGTTGCAACTATGTGAAATATCAAGTTGGCTCTGATTTCGCCTATATTTGACACTATAAGGCCAACCTTAGTGTGTCTTCCCTGTGACGCCTTAGAGAAAGGTAGGTGGGAAACCCTGCCCATCAAGGGTAGTGGCTCCACATGGACAGAAATAGAGGATTGTTGTCACCCTAAACCAAAGTTCTGAGGGTCTAGTTCTGGGAAAAGGGTAACACCTTCAGCTGGAAAAGCTCTGCAACAGGAAGAATGGGGAGACCATCCTGCCCAGAAGAAATAATCTGTGGTTATATCACATACCTACAAATCCCCAGTACCTGCAAGTTATTGGTTCCGTGACCCCTCTCAAATACCAAACTCCACAGACTTAGTATTTGTACATAACCTACACTCCTCTAGATCACTTGTAACACCAGAGACACATAATGCTATTTAATAAATGCTAGACTGTACTGTTTAGAGGGTAATGATAAGGTCTGTACCTGTTCCATACAGATGCAATTTTTTTCCAAATATTTTCAGTCCATGATTGGTTGAATCCATGGGTGTGTAACCCACAGATATGGGACCAATGGAAACAGGGAAGCAATTATCCTAAAGGAAGATGAAGGATGTCTCTCTTCTCTTAACCTAAAGAAAAAGGCCAACTACATTAGACACTAATACTTAATGCATAGAAAACCATGTTTTCCCCTAAATTAATCCTACAATTGCTGCAGTATCGATCCTGTGTGTTTGCCTGTTAAAAGAACCCAGTAAGATCTGCTCCAGGCTGCCTTCACCCCCAAGGTGTTCAGCAGAGGATTTCAAAGAACAATGTAGATTTATTTTAATCACTGACCAAAAGGATAATTTCCTAGTTGCATATCATTATTTATTTTAATTGAATTGGGTTTTGGTTCTACTCACAAGGCTGATTATATAAAGTAATTATGTAGTTTTGAAAACTGAAAGCAAAAGCTTCTTTTCTGAAGTTAAAAAAAAATGCCTTATTGGTTAGCTCATCTTATATAAAGAAATACAAAAAGGATTTTCCTAAATGAGGATAGTGAAAGGGGCAGAAGACTCATGCATCATACCAGTGGTCCTGTGTGTACCTGTCCCCCATTCCTAGTGATGTTTGGCAATGTCTGGGGACATTTTCGTTTGCATAAGTTGGAGTGTAGCTGATATCAGAAGCCTAGAGCCCCAATAAGGCTACAAAATGTCCTATGAATGCGTAGGGCAGCCCCTTCAACTAGGAACTGGGTAACTGTGTCAAGGTAGAAAAAAAGCTGCTTCTTACATGCCTAACTTCAGCTCTATCATACCAGGGAAATATGCCAGTCACTCTGAGACAGTTTCCTCATCTTCAAAAACAGGAAAGATCACTGCAAGCAATTATACTTAGTCTATATTTACAAGCACATTGTTTCTTTTCTGACCCCATTTTTATTAAAGAATTTTTTTTTACTTCATTAGTGCATGTTTGCAGTAGTTGCAGTTTATAGTCATCTTGGGGAGTGGGTAACTCTACATAATACACCTTGTTTCTGGGTACATGTACACAAAATAGCTTGTTTCTTTTTGTAAATCTCCTTCCCCTTTGCTTTCTCTCCTTCCTCCTCCTCTAGTTCCCCATCCTGATTTTAATTCTTCTTGATATTATTAATCTTAGCTCACATTCATAGCATACAAAGTCTATAATAATTGAACTGATTAGGTTTCTGTACATGTCATATCTTCATTCTACTTACTTCCCCTTCCTTCCTCTTCACCCCTCCTTCCTTGTTCCTTTGGACCACTTCCCTATTGGCAGATGCCCTCGTCCTCTTCTATACATCCTTTATTATTCTCTTTGTACGATGGCTTACTCAAATGAAGATACTATATTAAAGCTTGTGTGTCTGGTTTATTTCACTTAACATTATATTTTCCAAGTGCGTTCATTTTCCTACAAATTTCTTAAGTTTGTCATTCTTAAGAGGTGAGTAGTATTTCATTATACATAGATACTACATTTTCTTTATCCAGCCTGTTGATGGGTATACAGGCTGCTTCATGGATTTAGCTATTGCAAACTTCACCACTGTAAACATTCATTTGGATGTTAATACTGTAGCAGGAAGTCTTAAGTTTTGGGGAGACTATACCAAAAAATGGAATCACAGGTTCCTATACAATTTTAATTTCATTTCTTTGTGAATCCTCATACTGATTTCCATAATGTCAACCACTATTATTTCTACAAACTCAACTATTTTTGAGCACTTACTATTTGTTAGGCATTTTTCTAAGTGTTTTTGCTTACCTCAGTTAATCGGTACAATACTTTGTGAGGTATTATTATTTCTCCATTTCATAGATGAGGAACTGAGGAACAAAGTGAGTAAGTAGCACCCCGAAGTCATGAGAGGAGGAACACAGAGCCTGGGAGATAATGTGTACAGCACATGCAGTACATGATATCACAGACTGTGTTATTGCCAACGATCTTAGGTATACTTCTTAACTAATTCTTTTTAGCACATGTCTGGGATACATAGTGAATGTATGCACCACGTCAAGCTGGTACATGCATGTGTCTCATCTTAATCTTTTCTACAGCCCCATCCCCTCCTTCCCTTCCCCCTTGCTCCATTCCCAGATCCCCTTCATATCTGCAAAAGGTTCTACTTCCCTGTTTCCTATAGCCTACTCCTTATTTTAATCTGTAAATTATGTATACTTTGCATTTTTTATATAAGGAAACCATGCAATACTTAACTTTCTATAATCTTAGATACTGAATGAAATACTTAAAAGGCAGGAAAGAAAGAAACCCTCAGAAGTGCTGCATCAGGGCCTATTGTGTAATCAAAAGAATCAAAAAGCACTGGGCAAGCCAAATCTTTTCTTTTTCATTTCCTCCTTATGCTACATTGAAAAACTGCCTTATGTACTTTTTCTTTAAAAAAGAAATAAGTTAAAAAATCAACTTAAGTGCAAGAAACAATGGTGATACTATTTGTAAAAATGGACAAAAGACTAGGAAGAAGGCAGGAGAGACTGAGATGGAGAGGTAGAGGGAGGTCCCTGATACAGTTCAGTCAAGCAAGCAGCAGTAGCAATAGTCACACAGGGCTGGAGTTTGGTTAGGCAGCAGTGGCAGATGGGGGTGATGTCCTGAATGTGACCTTGATATCTTGGGAAGCTGGATGATAAGGCCTGTGTCCTTGGCAGTTTAGTATGGAGAAGATCTTCCTTTCTGGATGGACTTAGCCAGTATGGATTCTAGAATGTTCTGCAAGCTGTTTGGTAGTGTTTTTGACCCTTGTGAGCACCAATACTACTCCTCCAAGCAAAAGTCTCAGGTGGAACACACACAGCACATTCAGTCACAGAATGAGCCTTGTTGTCATCTGACCTTGAAGGTCCAGAAGAGGAAGCCATGCCTGCTGCTAAAGATGTTACTCCTGGAGACACATCACTGTTACCCAAGTTCACTGTGCAAGTTACCCCAGCAAGGCTCTCCACAGGTCAGTGCTCAGTGATCTACCTGCAATGTCCCTGAGACTAGGGAGGAGTTTGTCTGTGACAAGTATGTGGCTGTGCTCTTTGCGGATGATGAGGCAGTGCCACAGTGTCTCACTGGCAGGACACTGGTGCAGTGAAAGGCTCGTTTCATGCTTTATTCTTACACAAGGTTGAAGACCAGATCCCCACTCTTGGAGCATTTCTCACTCCCGCTAAATATGCCCCAGTCCTCTCATTTGTAAATGTCAATGACGCTATCAACCATGAATGATGACTAAGGGTTACCTATATAGTACCTTTATCACAGTACTTGAGGACTGACCAGCATTTGATCACTGGTTTCCATCAATAAGAGAACCTAACACTCTTGTTATGTAACAAATACATCGTCCTGTCTTCTTCATAATCCTATTAGCTTACCCCTATGATTTCCAAAGAAGTAATGTAATATCCTAGCTGAATAAAAAAGAAGAAATAAAAACATAGTAAATTACAATAAAATAGCATGCATTTAAATAGGTATTTGGTTAGGTTCTTCTACCCCAGGGGATGCAATAACTAGCTGTGTGCTTTACCCTGAATGTCACAACTGCAAATGCAGATACAGGTGTGAGGAGTTGGTGCCCATGTGTCACAGACAGCCCGGCCACCATGATGAGACTAACTGAAATACTGAGCAATTCCTGGGAGAGCTCTGACTCTGGGTGCCATCATCCCTCAGTATACACGTAGCTTCATTCTTAGAAAACTCAATATATTTTCAGTGTACATGAAGAAAATGCTTCCTGTTTACATAGATTAAAAATTAGATTCTAGACCCAGGTGGTTATTAACTTTTTTTTAACTTTCATGAATACTCAGCGAGCTGCCAAGTTAGGCAGGACATGAACACTTCATTAATTCACTGTGTAGGAATTTCATTATACAGGTCATTAGCATCTCCACCCTTCATCCACTGAACTCCAGTAGCATTTTTTTCAGTCACTGTGATAAGCAAATTCATGCTCATGAATTTAACCCAACACTAGCTTGAGGGCAGGGCCACATCAATTAAGAACAGTACTAAGTACTGTTATTGTAACTCCAGCTGAAGGTCCTACAGCCCTATGAAATGATCCTTGTCCAATCTCTTCACGCTGCACTCACTGCACGTAGCATTAACACTAATTGTCTGAAAGCAGCATATATGGGCCTTGCTAGTGGAGAGGGAAGGGGATGAACAGAGCAGGGAGCAGTTCATCATGGGGGTAGAACTTCCTTCCAGGCCCTGCCCTTTGAATCCCTTTCCCTGCTGGCACAATTCCGATTCACTGAGCCTGCTACCAGGATGTCAGGATTTAAGCTCAGATGCCAGCAAAAGAAAAAGGACTAGTTTGACTCAGGGCTTCCGAATTATAGTCAGCCATGTGGATTTCTGAAGAATTTCCCATATACACGGTTTCCTGTAAAAGGGTTTTGTTTTTATTGTAACCACCTTTGGTAACCTGAGGTGGATTTGCATTTTAATTCCCTCTAATGTTGTCACTTGTAATGTTTCTAGTGGAAACAGGGGAAATTTTTATTATGGAAGAAGACAGAGTGGTATTCTAATTAACCCAACAAAAATGTAGGATTCACAGCCTTCCAGGCCTTGAGTTGAAGATTTGTGGAAAGGCTTACTTGGAACACTGAATAGATACTAAACCCATATAACTGGCTCTAGAATTTCTCTGAAACAGTCTGAGGTTGTCTTCACTTAAATTAAGTGAGCAAATTGCAAGAGCCCAGGCCTGGCATTTGACAATCATGGCACCATGATTAAAGCCCCAGTAGGTGGTCGCCAAGCTCCTTGGCTCAGTGATTCAATTCATTGACACTTAAGTAGGTCACAAAGTCTGATAGTTTTTCCTTCTATAAAGTTGTATTTTCAAGCATTACTGAACTTGCAAGCTATTAAAAATCCACTAACTAAAGATACAGGTCCAAAAATATCAATTTCACCTTCTCAGTTACATTGAAAATTACATAAATTGAGGCTTCTCCTAATTTTGTATATTTAAGTATTGGATGAAATGCAGTAGTAAAGCAATATCCCTGGAGGTCAATATATTGTGTTCACTGCTACATGGAGAGAGATTTGCAGATGAGTAGGAACACAAGTAGAGAAAGAAGAGGGTCACTAACTTAGGTAATAGGAGTTTCAAACAAGATAGAATTAGCTAGAGGGGCCATAGAGACAGTGTTTGGTTTGATATTGAACTTACCTGATATGATACTGCTAGAATATTTAAGTGCTGTCAAGTTCACCTAACATCACTTAACTATGCTTCTACCAAATGCTACTCTACCAAACAGGAGGCTTTCTAAATCTGATTATATGATGGACAATGTAACAAACTAGCCAAATTGTTCTTTATGATTCTGAAGGACTTCCGTGAAGAGTTGATCTAATTGACTCATAAAAGACAGGACAATAAATGCAGGTGACACTGCCAAGCCTCCAAAGGACTTAGAATAAGCAGGTTACCAGTTACCAAAGTCAGTCAGAGGTAAGTAGGGGCAGTATTTGAAAGCAGTGACTCATACAGGTATTGGTAATGACGCCCACCTTGTTTTCTTAAGGACATTCCTTAAAACTCATGAAAGATGGTTCCTGTTCTCTGGTGAAGAGACCAACAGGACGATTGTTAAACTTTTTTTTTTTAATTGTACGTCTGCTCTGCTTTCATCCAACCAGTTCAAAAACCAGGCAAGTGACTACAGATTTGACATTAGATGATGTTAAGTCATTCCAAGCTGTAAACAAATACATAACCACGATAATAACTGCATTAATCAAATGCTTCATACATGCCGGGCATACTGCTAAGCTCCCCGAATATATTTGTTCATTGAATTCTGATGGCAACACTGTAAGGAAGGCATGGCCACCTCATTACATAGATAAGGGCCCTGAGAAACACAGCAGTTAAGAGCACTGACCAAGTAACATCACACACACGATAAACAGCAGTGGTAGGATCTGAAGTAACCTCTGTCTGCCTTAAAAGTCTGAACTTGGTACTGTAGCCTCCTGTTTAACGCATGCATTGACAGTACTATTGAAACAGATGGAACACCCCATTTTCCCACATGTACACTTCTTTCTAACATCAGAACCATGCTAGGAGTTTTCCTTTCACCTGAAATATTCTCCCCAGGCCTTAGAGCAAAGTATTTCCCTTTGTGTGTTTTTTCAAATTTCACTCGTGTGTGATGTTTCCATTTATCTTAGGGAGCAAGTACATGTATTTAACATATCTTGGTTCCTTATTCCCTTCCCCTCTCCACCCATCTTACTCTCTCCATCTCTAGATCTTCTTTTCTTATTTTCCTTAGTATTGTTACTATTTTTAAATTCGTGTTTGTGACGTATAATGACTGCACTCATTGTGGACAGTTGGCACACGTACACGACACATCTTTAATCATTTTATGTCTCCTGCTCCTCTCTCCCTCTACCTCAACCTCTTTGTCCTCCTTCTAGCTCCCTGTTTCCTTTAATTGGTCTTTTATTTTGTAGTTTATTTGTATTTTGGGTTCCCCAAATGAGAAAAACCATATAGTGTTTAAGCTTGAATGCCTGATTTATTTAACAGCATTACATTTTCAATGCTATGATTCTATTCTCTTTTGTATAATCTTGAGACCACTTCCACTCAGATATGGTATATACAGTTACTATCAAATCCTTTTTAATCTTTCCTGTACAAACCCTACACTCAGAAAGCATTTGATGTATTTGTACATTTTAGGTACTCAATGTCATATTCACAGACTTCATCCTACCTTATTATATTCATCCAGTGAACATATTTACAATGATTTTCTCAACTGCATGCACGAATTTCATTATTTATTCATGTCACAAAGAAGGCTTTTTTGTTGTTGAAGATGTACTTTTGTTTAGATGGACACTACTCTAAGATAAGGAATTGGAGAAGCTGGAATTTCCCTTTGTAAGTATGACAACAGAAAAAAAGTAATGATGTCATTAGTCAGACAAGTTACTTGGTCCTAAAGGGAGATTTGAATAATTTACTAAATTTCTACCTGACAAAAAGAGTGGCCATGTCAGCCTTAATTATCACAAATTTATTGACATTACTTTGTGTGATCTCTGAAGGCAAAAGATTATTTTCATTCTTCTTAAACTTCTTACGAAGCATAAAACCTCACTGTACTCATTTTGGAAGAGATAGTAAACAGCAGAGAAATGAGTGAAGCAGTAAAATTATTGGTTGAACAATTTTTGCATTTGGATTACTGAAGAGAAGGACAGTACTTATTAGTCTAAAACTATTCCTCTTAAGATCCATGCCATCGATGGGAGAGAGTATTAGGCATCATTTTATGACTGCGCTTTTGAGGAGGATGCTTTGAAGAAGAACAGCTGCGAAATGGGCTTCTTTTCTTCCCACACTCTTTATTAGGTCCCAGAATACATGACAAATACCACTTTAACAGGGGACTCACTGGTGGCCCCTGAGACAAGATGCAACCTGTCAAGAGGCCTCAGGAAGAAATCCTGCAGAGATCCCTCAAGCTGAAAAAGGTGTGACCCCAGTGGGGTCAAATAGTTCCCTGAACTAGTTCTTGTTGCTGATCAGTTCCACTGCAACCCAGCCTCAGTCACACAGAATTCCCAGAATAATGCCACATGGCCCAAAGTGCCTGCATAGAATCACATTCTGAACACTTTTTGCTGGCTAATTGAAAGAACCAAACGCTTCACATGAGTTGAAGGTTTCAAGTAAAATAAAAGTCTTATTTTCTCCAGAGACTACTTCTAGTTGCCCCTGAAGCACTGGTTGGTTGATTAATTAATTCTACATTTGAAACAGAAATGTTCTCCCTGGGTTTCAAATGAATGAGCAACACATCTTCTTTCATCTTGCTCTCTTACACTGCTCATAACCTGCCCTTGGCTTTCGTAAACATTACAGGAGGGATAAGTAGAGCTATATTTTATTTATTATGACTGAACATTGTCTAAGCTCTAAATCCAAAAATGAAACTAGGTGATCCCATATGCTCAAACTTTCTTTATTGCCATCTTCAACAAATAGGAAATCTCAGACGCGAAAGTGTTTTTCCCATGTCTGATACACGCTGAAGAGCTTCCAATCAGACGTAAACACTTTGGAAGCCATGGGGTGACAGACTGTATCCATTAGTTAAGATGCAGGCTTCATGAAGATGAAGTTATGATGCAGCTTTCCTTTTAATGAAAAGGTCTGATGGGGCTCTGCAGGGGAAATGCATTACATGCCCTTGGGCATTAATTACTCCTGAGTACATGCAATTGCATTTTCTCTGCTGGATGTAAAAATTTTGGAAAACTATGCTATGAAAAGTAGGTACTGAAGAAGTTACTTAAAATAAAAATTTAAAGCACTGCTTTATTTATATGCCAAAAGAGAATACTGAAATATCATTCTTCATGAAACAATTACAAAGGTCATTTCTGTGATGGTTGCATGGCAGTGGTAGTGGTAAATGATGTTCACCCAACTGGCTTTGTCTTCCTCCTGTTCTCCTATACAGTGACATTTCCCAGCTTCCCTTGCATTTATGCAAGATCATGTGATTGCAGTCTGGTCAAGAGAATGTGGATGGGGTGATAGAGGCTAACCCATACCTGAAAACTAGCTCCCTTCCAGGAACCTCATCATTACCTCTCATTTTGTGGCAAATTTGTCCACCGTATACATTGACCATGATGTACAGTCAATGATTGGGTTCCCCAATCTCTAAATGACAGGGAACAGAGATTTGCTGCCTCCTCTTACTCCCCATGCTTCTGAACACAGTGATTAATGGTGAAATCAATTAATAGATTTTTATTAAATCAAATGGCTGATAATTTTTATATTGGTGATTATAAGAGTTAGTCTATTATGAATGAAGTAGACCTGAATTATCCAGGTGACTGACACACTGTGATTACATTAATGTAACCCAAAGGAAAGAAGCCAGAGACTTCTTAATTAGCTGAGAAGACTCCTCTTGCCTAGGAAGCACCAGTTATGTTCTACTCTTCAATAAATAAATAAATAAATAAATAAATAAAATCCCATTTCCTTAATGTTCTTACTCCTGCAATTCCCATTTTCTAACCACAAAAAAAGAAAATGTAAAACTGAGATAGAGAAAAATATCATGGCCAACAATAACTCAACTTCACATGGAATTCAAATCTAATTACAGAGTGAAGGCCATATTAAGTCTATATTTTTAATCTCTTTTCTGATTATAAAAGTAATAGTTTTATTTTTTTAAAATAGAAAAAAATACATAAATCCAGGGAAAAGGAAATGACAGCCACTCGCTATTGCCCCACCCACTGGTAACTAGTATGATCAGGTTTATATATAAACTACTGCAGCCCTTTCTCTGTCTATGGGCAGACAAAAATTTAATTTTACAAATTCGTGATTATGCATTTTCAGCTATCCATTTCTATACTTTTCAACATGTTGAGAAGATTTTCAGCAGAATACTTCCTCTATGACATCACTGTGAAACTTACATATGGATATACTTTTCTTTATTACAAAAATCCCCTACTGATGAATATTTAGGTTGTTCTGACTTTTGTTGTTATCAGAAGTAATTCCAAATTGACTAAAGTTGTAGGGAAATCCTTGTTAACCCTCTAATTGCATATTTTGGATGAATTCCTGACACTGAGGTTGATGAAGTAGATTGTGTGCCTTTCCATGAAGCTTTGGACACAAATAGCCAAATGATTCTTCAGAAAAGTTGTTAAGAGTTTATAGTCCACTACATTCCTCATATTCTTCGTGTGGGTTTCAAATTCCATGACAGACTTGGTCCTAAGTGCAATGTACATTTTTTTAATGATTGTATTTCTGAGATGATTCTTGGATATAAAGTGCTATTAATTTTTTTTTAATTTATACTCTCATTAAAGGCACACAGCATGGTGTCAGCACTGGAACGAAAGCTCTGCTTTCAGCTTCAGGGTCTTCGGTTAGACAATGAATTAAATAGTAATTAAAACAAAAGGCCTTCGGGCTGGGGATTTAGCTCAGCGGCATAAGTGCCTGCCTTACAGGCACGTGTTGGTGAGTTCGATCCCTGGTACCAAAAAAAAAAAGGCCTTCATGAATTACCATGGTCATTCACCAAGATAACAGAGACCAGTCATCACCATGTCAAAGCATCTAATGAACAACCAATAAATTTCAGCAGAACAATATGCTGACTCTAAAGCACTATAAGACATTTTTAGAAATCCACACCATTGGACCAGTGTCGTTGCTATGAAGTCCACCTGAACTCATGATATCAATGGGCTGCAGCAAACATTTATTGAAGACCAATGTCACCATATGTTTATTACAATATAGGGCTTCTCCACTCCATGAAGTGTAAAAATATCCCCATAATATTTTCACAATACTATACTAATTTATATCCTCTCCAAGTGTATTTAAGATTCTTCCTTTTATCTGTATCCTCACCAGCACTTAATATTTTTTGTCTTTTTATTTTTATTTTTGGTACTAGGGATTGAACTCACAACCTGGTGCTTGCCAGACAGGCACTTACACTGCTGAGCTAAACCCCTGGTCCTTTGTCTTTTTGATGATGACTATTTTAACTTGGATGAGATATCTTGTTTTGCTTTCGATTTGCATTTTTTTCTGTGATGATTAGTTATGTTAAGAATTTTTTCATATACTTCTCAACCATTTGCATGTCTTTTGAGAAGTATCTATTGAGGTAATTTGCCCATTTTTAAATTAAACAAGTTGCGGTTTTACTATTTTTTGAGTTCTTTATACATTCTGGGTATTAATCCCTTGTCAGGTGAATACTATACAAATATTTTCTCATATTCTGCAGGATTTCCTTCTACTTTGTTGACTGTATTCATTATTATGCAGAAGCTTTTTAGTTCTGTAACCCCATTTATCTGTAATCCTGCTTTTTTTTGGGGGGAGCTGTGTTTACAGGGTTTTATCCAAAAATTCTTTGCCCAGTTCAGTGTTCTGAATATTTTCCCTATGTTTTCTTCTACTAATTTCAGTTTCACTTTCTTTCATTCAATATAAGTTGATTTTTATTATGGTGAGTGATAGAGAATATTCCATTATCCTGGAGTTTAAAACAGATGTTTCCAGATATTTCTATTAGGATTGAGTTCCACTAAAAGAGTTCGTTTTTGTTTTGTTTTGGTCTTGGACTTTCAGGAAGACTGATGAAAATATAACCACAATATTCAAATATTTCCTCTCCGGCAAGCAGATTGGCAGGCAGATGTAGTTTATGCAATGCTGCCTCCTCAGAAAAAATGATGAGTAAAAGATCAGAACCCCTTGTACCTGCTTGAAGCTATGGGATACCCACAGTAATTTCTGTTCTTTAACATCAGTGTGTCTAAAGAAAGAGTTGGGGCATTCTCTTCTCAAGATAGGATGGGTATAATTTTCCAATGATAACACACATATGCCATCGTGAAGGTAACTATTACACTTAACTAACAAAGCACGCTTTCTTGCATATGTAAATAGAATTCTGTACTCATATTTCTCCCCTGCACTGAGATGAAGACTCAAGACTCTGAACAACAGTACCACTGAAAACCAAGCAAAGGTCTCTGATTTCTAGCCCTATAAGCTCAGCAGCAATGCATGCATACTTTATTTATCCTTGGAGAGGATTAATTTAATTTGGTTTCCTCTTTCTTTGTTTGCATTGGAGGTTTTCACATATATGCAGAAACTGACTAGAACTTGGCAGTAAGAAGGGTGTAAAGTGATGTATATCCCTTCAGCCTTCCTTGGCCAAGCCGGCAAGGCTGCCAGTGGAGGACATGAGAAGAAAGGTAAAGGACCAAATGAGAAGCAAAGTCAAGGTGTTCCATGCTGGCCAAATGATGCGTGAAGGTTGGCACAATTAATGTTCCAGGTTAAAACAAAGTTGTTCCTGTTCTAGCCTTTCTTAGAACATGAAGCTTAAAAGAAGAGCAGTCAGGATAATAACCAAACTGCAAAAAGACTAAAAACTTAGCACTTGCCACTGTTCTTTGCTACCTACCCTAAGGCTGATCTTCTCAATGAATGACCAAGGCAGTGATGACTAAGTCCACATGGCCACTTGAGACATATGCCTGCAGACACACTAATGTCCTGAAAAACATTGTTTCTGACTTTGATCCAAGACTTTATAAAATTCTTCCCAAACAAAAGAGCAGATTCACTGAGAAACAAGTGAGGATTAAACAGAACGCTTTTTAAAACTTATGCTGACATATTCAGTATCTTCTCTATCCTGACTGTTCCTGGAGAATTCTATGCCATAACTACTTCTTTACTCCAAAAACAACAGCATGGTACTGGTGAGACAAGTGTTTCCCTGGAAATAAGACCTAGCTGGAAAATAATCAGCCTTGAAAACTAGAGATCCAAAATGCCAGCCCCAACCTGCTTCACAGAGTAGCCATGGCGCAAGAAAACAGTGATGGAAGGTAAGGCGAGGATAGGCTGACCGGAGCTGGCATTTTAGATCTCTAGTTTTCAAGGCTGATTATCTTCCAGCTTGGTTTTGTTTACAGGAAAGAGGGTATCAATTTCATCTGTTTCTATGGCTCATAATGATAATGATGATGGTTTGGCCAACACGATAGATTTTTATTTTATTTTATTTATTTTTTTGTATTTTTGGTTTTGCCCACAAGAACAGAACATCTGAGCTAGCAAGAGTTGTTTTCAACGCTGACAACCACGCTTCATTTGGGCTTTGCCTGAAAATAATATAAAGTGACAGATGTGACCTGTCTGATCAGCAACTCCTCTACAAGCATACTTAATGATGACCACTTTGCACTACAGCCAGGATCTTCCATGTAGACCATTTTCTTTGGGACCTGTTCGTGAACGCTTTCCTATTTGAAGCCTGTTCATTTCATTTTTTTTTTTTGTTACAAGAGTGCAAGAACGTGTTTTCCTTGGCTAGGCCTTCAAGGGTAGCAGTGCCCACAGCATGGTGACCTATGATGCTAGTTTTACAACTGGAGCCAAAGCGAGAAGCCATCTCAATAAAGAGATCAGATCTTTCCCGCAAGCATTAGGCTGGGTGGGAATCTCTGGTGTCTCTAAAGAAAATATTCTCAACAATACTGTCTGTGATAACCATTAAGAACTAGAAATTACTGTTACAAAAACCTTGAGTAGAATTTTAAAAGTAACTGAAACAAAAACCTCTGTAGATGTTTTCTAAAGACATAACCATATTTTCTGCCTCTCAAATGACAAAGTGCAATGAAAACCTTGGCATCAATACCCTACTGCATTTTAAGGATCAAAAATTGGGTTCAAGCAAAGATTTTAGACCAATTAAATTTGACAGCAGAAAAGTGAGAAAGAAACTTCTACGTCTTCCTTAGTTCACTTCCAAACCAACTTGTTAGTTTAAAAAACATCTGCAAAAATGGCTTTGAGACACAGTTTTAAAGTAGGGAAGTAACCCCAGAGACTGTTTGCATCATTGGTTTATATATAAGCAAATTGAGGCTAAATGAAGTTAGAGGACGTGTTCAGGGTTAAACCAGAAGTATAATAATATCTTAGATTTTCTAACCTCTTGCTGTCCCACTACAAAATAATGCATGAAAAAGTTACACAAAGTACAAAATTCTGGCTTCAAGGACCAGAGCACGACACAGTACAGACATTGAGAGGCAATGCATTCAGCCACTGCACACTGCTTTCCACTCTAAGCAGACCACTAGAATGTGTATCAGGGATTAAAATATTAATAAAAGTTATGATTATGGTCAGAAAGAGAATCATGGAAGCAGAGAATGACCAAACTATGGAAGAAATACTTGGCACAGCCAGCAAAACTTAAAAGAGCCTTTAAGTTTGGTTCGTGAATATTCTAATCACAAAGGAAGCACTGTAAATTGATCCTCTGTGCTCAGCGCTGTCTAGGATCATTAGACAAGAACTCTGAGAGGCAAGCTTCCCTTGAACTTTGTCTTACGGGATGATGAGAAGTTTGCTAAGGATTGGAGGAAAAGCAAAACAACCAGAGTAGATAAAACTATCGTGTGGACAAGCAGGTTGGGGGCACCTAGGAGAAGGTATAGCGGTTTTTATGGACAATATCCATTGCACAAAGGAGGAGCTTGGTGGAAGACAAACTTTCAAAGTTCAGCAGTACTCTTGTACTAGCTGCAAAAGAATTACAACTTTATCTTATAGCCCACATTTCCCAAAGTGTGTCACAGAAGAGCAACCCAGGGAGATAATTCATTTACAAAAAAACAACAACAACAACAACAAAAATACACTGTTCTACTCAAAGAAATTAAGAAATACTGCACATACTATCATAATGCTCCAGAGGTCACAGCTTTAGTGTAATTAACTGTTTCAAATATCCAGTATAAAACAAACATATTCAACTTTGGTTTTACCCACCAATGGGACCAAGAATGGTTCTGAGCAGTGTTAATAAGCTAATGGGACATACAGCTTGGCAAAGGCTATTATCAGCAAGAGACAGGCAGAGAAGGGCTCTAAGGGAAGGAATCACTCAATTTGATGTGTGTCAAAGAACACTAAAGGGGGCTAACACAAAAGAAAGAGTATGGCTTATGTGAATCAGTTTAATTTCAGAATTAAACTGGAAATCAGGCAGCTCACTGGGGATAATTTGGAGATGAATAATAATATGGGGGAGTTGTGTGACACAGCATATACAAGAGCCAGTTGGAAGTAGTGAAAACTTTGCTGACCCAGCCCTATCTCAGTCTTGTGATGTCACTACCACATACCATCCAAATGTCCAAGCTTTACTACTCCAAACAACTGCAGAAAAATGCAAGCAGTAAAACAACTTACTCTTCCTTCTGTTCAATCCCAAAAGAAATTATGGTAAAAACGAGTGATCCTATTAAAAGACATGAAAATCTATTCCATGTCCATCAAATTGTACGCTTAGTACAGCTGCTGGGTTCATACAGAATAGGAATTTTAAATATTTGCTCATTAGCAAATATTTAGTACCACAAATCTATGGTTCATAGTAGTAAATGAAACCTTCTGAGAGAGAAAGAATTGTGTCCATACAAGTCCTAAGCAGAAGAATTGGTTCCCTACTGTGTTTTCCCTCCAAATGGTTAACGTATAGTAAATAAGACCTGACATTGCAGCTAAGTGACTAACAAAATTATCTGAGCTCTTATAAAAGCCAATTAAAATGGTGAATGGAAGCAATTAGACTTCTCGGGCCCTTACTAGACTGACATTTTATATCAAAATATCCAGAAAAATTTAAACTGACTTAAGATTCTTTTATTTGTCAAAGTTTGCCAGATAGAAAATTGCATAACTTCCATTATTTACTTCAAACGTTCCCATATTCAAGGAAAGACCTTGGGTATACAACATTTTGTGTGTACATCGTAAGATGAAATCTGATTCCTACAGTTCATCTACAGAAAGTGTGCTTTCAGTGAATACATGAGTAAAGCAAAGCTTAACATTTTGAAAACGAAGCATAACTCAGTCACTTTCTTTAACAACCCATCCTAAGGAAATCGATCTAACTCAGGCTTTTGTCGCTCAAGGAAGCCTTGGTAGGCAATTCTGTGGCTATCAGGTCCATTCTCGTCAATGAGGGTGATCACTGACAGATCTGAGCACAGTGAGCCTGCAGAACTGTGAACTGAGGTTGCACAGGTATCTTGAAGACAACAGCATAATTTATGGTGACAGTGGTTAACTGAGCTTAGAGGGAACCCATGCATGCACTGCAATTGATTCCCACCAGATATCAAACTCCTCAGCAACGCTGCTTTTCACGTACTAATTTCAAAGGAGGAAATGGTAGGTAGTTCAGAAAGAGGCCTAACACCATGCAGCTAATAGCATGCAGGGCTCTAAATCCTGTACGAAGTTGCTTGTTTCTAGAACATTAGAACACAATGCGGTTGACTTCACTACCACACCAGATTTATGTCCAAATGCATGTTCTCACTGGCAAGATAATCTGCTCAGGGAATTACATGTCTTTTCCACTATGCTGTCATTGATCCACATACTTTTTGGATCTCCTTTTTGGAATTAACCTCAGTTTTAAAACAGCTAAACCATAAATAGCATTAAACCTGTACTTTAAAGATGTCTCCACTGAATATTACAGAAAAGCAAAAAATAATTAGGAGCCAAGATGTATAAATAAAATGAGTGTTCAAGTGTGGAGATGCCATTTGGGGTCAGAACTGAGGTCTAACTAAAAGAACAAGATTAATTTCCTTCTGTGGCTCGTGGAGACCCAAAAATATTTCAGCAGTGGTGACATTGTTGGAAGCAGTGCATATTCTTACCATGTGACCACTGCAAAGGACAAAATTCATTTTGAAGAATAACATCCACTTAAAGATGTTTCCTTGTGTTTTATGTTTAATGTTTACTATCAGCTTATACACTAAGACACTGTCTAATTCCAGAACTTGATTCTAGTGACTAAATAATGAGAAGATGACTGTATTTCACAAGTACTACATGCCACAATGAGCCACAGGATTTTTGCCCATGGACTCAAATAACCAGGAATCAAAAAAAAAAAAAGATGTTTTAAACATTTTTTTTTACTGAATATGCATAAACATTTTTCTTGAAATTATTCCATAAAAATATAGTGTAGCAACTATTTACATGCTGGTTATACTGTGTCAGCCGTTATTAGTAATACCTGCACATATATTTAAAGTATATGAAGGATGTACACACATTATATGCAAATATTCCTACAACATGTTTCTATAAAATACTTATGCATTCCTGGACCCTGAGAACATTGATCCAGGAGAGGTAAATACAAAAGAGATTGAGGGCAGAAAACATGCAACATCAAACACAGCATTAGCGGACATAAAGGATGGCTATGTTGCAGAAGTCCAAAGATGGCAGACTGGTAGGTAGCAGGAGAGGGAACCTCTCTGAGAGAGACAACTCAAATGCCAGAATAGAACACCCTGGAGAGACCAAACAGAGAGAGATGGACTCTCACAACCCAGGAAGAAACTAAAGTGCAAAAAAACTGCTCGAATCTGAGGTCCTGGGGCTACCATTAGAGAAGCTAAGATCAGCGAGCACGATGCCCTCCTCGAGCTGCCTGAATTCCTGCCAGAGACCTGACCAACCGATCCATGCCAAAGTGACTGGCTTGAGCCGCCGGAGCATGGAGCTGAACAGCCCTGCGTGCTGCTCACCCAGACCCGGCCCAGCACGTGAGGCACCCAGAGGCACCATAAATTCGCACCGCAGCCGCGCTGAAGTCGGAGGTCGGGGAGCCCAGCAGTTCTCGGGGACCAGCATCAACACGCAGTGAGTGATGGGAATAAGACCCTCCCACGGGAAAGGGGAAACAGACTGGACAACATGTTGGATTTGGGCAGGAGAGCCCTAACTCCATAAGGAAGTGGCTTCAGTTGATTGCTCCCCTTGCCAAGCGGATTGGTGGAATCTGCTTGGACTGGGCCGTGCCCCTGGCCTGGACCCAGTGAGTCACTACAAATTAATTCCCTGAGATTGGCACACACTGACACAGTGAAGGCCTGCAAAGGTTGACTGGCCCAGAGGGGAGGAGCCAACGCACACTGCCCATGCTTGAACTTTTATCTCTGATAGCTGAAGGAAGAGGGCAAAAGCTCCTCGCCTGTGCAATCTAGAGGAGCCTTAACCAACAAGAAAAGGGGCTGGGAATTAAACTGTACACTTGTATGGAAGGAACCAAAAACATGACAAAAGGGAATAATAAGAAAAAAACCCAACCCCCAGCCCTGAGAACATTGATCCAGGAGAGTTAAATACAAAAGAGATTGAGGGCAGAAAACATGCAACATCAAACACAGCATTAGCGGACATAAAGAGATATCTTCAGAACCTCGTAAGTGGGACCAAAACTGAAATATTAATTCAAATTAAACAAGAGATAAGTAGATTAATAAAAGAAAAGCTGGGCACCTCTCAAGACGACACAGACAGAAGAATGGATGAACACAAAAGGAGAGAAATATTTAATGAAGAATACAAAAAAACCTTAGAATTCATGAAGCAGTTTCAAAGAGATTATCAGAAAACTAAAGACTCCAGAAAAAGCTGGCAAAACTGCTTGAAAGAAACCAAAGATAGACTATCAAAAATTGAACACAGGCTTGCAATGTGGGGTCATGAAAGAGAAGATCTCTTAAAAAGAACAAGGGAGCAGGCAGTAAAGATACAAAGACTGGAAGATGACAAGAGGATCTATAACTTAAGAATAAAGTATGTGAATGAAGAAGCAGGAGTAAAAACAGAGGAATTACAAAGGCTATTCACAGAAATTATTAAGGAAAATTTCCCAAGCATAGAAAAAAAAATGATATACAGATGTATGAAGCATATAGAACTCCAGCCACCTACAACCAAAACAGAGCTACACCCAGACACATAATAATCAAGATCCCAGTAATTCAATATAAGAACAGAATATTAAAAGCCATCAGAGAAAAACAGATCACCTATAAGGGAAAACACATCAAAATCACAGCAGACTTCTTGACACAGATCATCAGGTCAAGAAGAGCTTGGAGTGAAGTAATTCAAGCACTAAAGGAGAACAACCTCCAGCCCAGATTGATGTATCCTGCAAAACTCTCTCTAGAAATTAATGGAGAAACAAGATGCTTCCATGACAAAGAGGAACTTGGAGAATTTGTGACCACCAATCCAACCCTGCAAAAAATACTGAAGGACATTTTAGAGAGAGAGAACAAGAATACGAACATTCCAGGAACAGTGGCAGAGAGGTGAACGGGGCAGATAATGGAGTGGAACAGAAAAATAGACAACCAATGGTAGAAAAACAGAATAGCAGAAATAAGGCAGAGAAGA
>PVJX010003346.1:0-110578 GCA_004027295.1 Dolichotis patagonum
GGATCCGTAAAAGAGACCAGCATGAGTCCTTCTTGTGGGCTCTAGACCTCCAGTTGGACTCGTGGGAGGTATTGTCATGAGCTCTGGGTCTTTATCTGGGCTCATATGGGACAATGCTGTGGGATTTAGGCCCTTGGCTAAATATTCTGTCTTTAGTGTTGTGGATAGATTTCCTGCATTAACTTGTGTTAACTCTGAGTGACCATCATAAAAATAATATTATAAACTCCATGTTCTGATTCTAATTGTTCTCTGTACAACCCTGACTACAACACTGAAGAAATGGGATTTTGGGAAATCTGAAGGTATGATTCAGGACACCTGGGCAATAATGCTGGCTTTTACCACTTCCTGGGGCATCCCTCCAATGGTGAGCATACGGTCTTCATGGTGCTCCATATGGATTCCAGAACAAAAAAAGCTTCATACATTAAACATTGCCCGGAATAGAATTACAGCATTTTTAGTGTAAGTTCTTTTGAGAATGGTGGTATATGCTTGAGTATGACAGGGCCACGGCTGAGTAAGAACTTTATTTTTTTCAATTCCAGCAGACTTATTCCTGTGGAATGTCCTTTAGGGAAGAGTTATAGCAGATTAAACTTCATTTTGGTGATAACTTATTGTTTTCATTATGGGTTATAACTTTATACAAGTCTTGCTATTCCAAGATCATTACAATAATTACAACATGGAAAATTCCTAGTACCTTGTAAGTTGTTGTTATGTCAGTCATTCATAAATTATAATGCCAACACTTCATAAACCAGAATATGGTAGGATGGGAATTATGTTTGGCACATTTGATTGAGTTGGCTTTAAATAGTTATTACAAGAATAATTTTTGGCTTTAGAAACACTTGTGCCCTCTAAGAATGAGATTTGACCCAGGCTTCCTTACTTAAGGGATTTTGTATCCGACAGAGGTCCTTACTATGTATCTTGCCTCTGAGAAACTATGATTCATGCCCATTCATGCCTAACAATTCACTTCTCTCTGCTTATCCCACAAATGAATCTTCTGAATTATTACATCTTGTTCCTACCCATTTTACTATAAGCAAATATGTAAAAAATGTAGAGGAACTGTGGTAGTGATAATCAGCAATGAAAATAAATGACTTACTCTTTCATTTTACATTATGGGCAGATATCATGTGCTCAGAAACAGAGGAAGAGAAGTGTGAAAAAGGAAAAATGACCTTAGAGAAAGCAGTCAACGAAAGAAGACACAGGGCTTAGGAAGCTAGAAGTGGCATTACTCTATTTAGACCCAGGATTAGACCCAACAATATAGGGGGCTAGGGATATAGCTCAGTGGGACAGTGCCTGCCTGGCAAGCATGAGGTCCTGAGTTCAATTTCTGGCACCAAAAAAAAAACCTTAGGAAGAGAAATGGATTGAATAAATTAAGATGGGCTTCATAAATTAGGTTAGAAATAAAAGAGAAGCTAAATTGAGAGTAGGAGAAAAAAATCAACAAAAAGAAGAACTTAAGATTCAAGCAGTCATACAGACCAAAGAATTAGACTTCTAGACTGCTCAGAAATGATTGATTGGGGTGGACAATTTGAGCTAAAATACAGGTTGCTGATTTTAATTAAGAGCAGAGAGTCCAGAAAAGGGTATATTATGATCAATAAAATACAAGAAAACTATTAAGTACTTACTCAGTAGGAAGTACCACTATATCTTATGTTTTCCAACAGTCAGTTTGGTATTTTCTAGGCACTATATATAGATGTTTGTATCCTTGAGAAAGTCTTTGTAGTTGGCAAAATTACCATTCTGCCTACAGGCAGAGCAGGTACACATGAGATACTCAGGGGATGCTAAATTCTTTAGGGGATCCTAAATGCTCAATACTGTCCCAGTTCCAACCTATATCAGCATTGTGAGAGTAGAATCAATTACTTTATGTATCCTCAAATGAGTAGTAGATTCTTCAGACCAACAAAAACAAAAAAAATTTACCTCAGAAATATATTTATTCTAGTTTGTTAAACCCTCATTCTTTTTTCTACATGGGCAAGCTATGATATGCTCTATAATTTGATGTGGATTAGCACATAGAGATACATTCCTGAATAACACTGTTAGTTGAGAAAATCGCCGCTCAATAAATTGAACATCAAAAAACAATAGTCTCTGAACTTTTAATTAAAAACACATTGTATATGTGTGAATTTATATGGAAAAAAAGAGAAAATAGAAAAGGAGGACTTGCTCTGAGTCTAATTATGATCTTAGTGAAGCCAAAACCTAAAGAAAAAACTTAAAATCTGTATTTGGATTGAGCAAAATGAGAAGTGTGAGCATTGTCGACATGCAATATTACTGAGGAGCAGGTGTGTCTAGGTGTCACTCAGGTGACAGGAGCAGCCTCAGTGTCCTGAACTGTGATAGTGATATGGAAGAGTGGACATAAGAAAAAGATGAGAAAAACAGGAAAGGACACTGCTTTCACAAAAATTACCCCTTCTTCAGTAATGCCAATTCTAAATGATCTCCTTATCACTAGTTTTTCTGCACATTTCTCCATCATCTGTTGCTCCTAACAAATTACATAAGCTTAAGCTTACAAAAGGGAAAAAATTGTGGTGGAGTGGAAAGGGGAGATGAAGAGCTTTGGCTCTAGTATGTGCCCTGCCACTAAATCAGTCATTTACAAGACACATCACTTCACATATCTTTCACTTCACAATTTGTCTCAATTTATTCGTCTGTGAAATGGAGCAATTCACCTAGATAATAATCTCTCAGGTCCCTTTTGGCTTCAAGATTCTTTGTTCCAGTCAGAAGTTCCAGGGGTTATGAAAATCTATTTCAAAAGTTTCTTTAATAAAATGCCTGGAATTGGTTTACAGATGTCATTCAAATATCTATGATAGAAAAGAATACAGTAAAGTAAGTCTGTGTATACACGTTAACTACAAGCATGGTTTCATACAAATAAGAGAACTGAAAGTAAAAAAATCCTTTTATGAATTCAAGTATGAAAGGGGATGAGTTACTCCCAGACTCTCAGCATATAAAAGTCCAACTCTCAGTGTGTTTCCCATTGCTGAGACAAATTCCTGACACAACTCTGAAGAGACGTTTATTTTTGGCTCATGATTTCAGAGGTGACTGTCCATGGTCAGTGGGCTGCAAGCAGAAACACCGTGGTCTGAAGGCAGGGAGCAGCCACACTGTTCACCTCGTGGCAGCCAGGAGGCAGAGAGCAGAAGAAGCCACAGACAAAAGGGCTAGGAACCAAATAAGTACCTAAGGTCACAGTGACATTATCCACCCAGACAGACTCAGAAATGTGCTGTGCTAATTCCCTAGTGTCTCCCAGACCCACCAAGCTACCAACCTGGTTCAACTGTCACAAGCTTATTTGTCTTCAATAGCACATAATCTGGTGCCTTGCAAATCAGACATTCAATACCAGTGTGTGAGCAAATAAATGAATGAATGAATGAGAAGAAAGGAAAGAGAATGGATAAAGAAAAGGAGGAGAAAAAAGACATAGTACATATATATTAATGTATCTGATAGTGCCTAGCTCCCTAGAAGAATTAATGATGCTTATATATAGGAATGATGTACAAGGTGAGAAGAAATATACCCAGTAGAATAATAAAGCCATTAAGAAGATAATCTTGATTCTTCCCCTTGCAAAAAAAATGATCAGACAGGATCAGAGGAAATTAAAAAGAAAGTCTTCGAGCTTAACCTGGTTCATTTAAGGTGCTTTAACGCAATACCTGTACACTCAGTCTTAAATATCACAGATAAGTATTTCTCATATTTTTCTCTCAACTCAGAATCGTTTCCTATTAGTCTGCCTTAAAGATAATGTTTAAGGAGAACAGAACTAGATTTGGATTTGATAAAAGCTGAGACTCCCACCACCACCACCACCTGTGTATCTCTTGCTATCAGAACTCACAGAGGAAAGACAGCTAAAATACAAACAAGGCAAGAACTATAAGATCTTATTCTATATTTTCTATATCAACACAGTATAAATGCAGGAAATCAGTGGGTTTCACAGGAAAGCAAGAAGGAGAAAAACTTCAAGATTTAATTTTGAGACAAGCTAGTCTCTCCCTTTTATTGCTAGAAATAAAACAACAGCAATTTAGAGAACAAAAAAATGCTAAAATGTGACACTTCTCATCTTCTTTTGTCTTACAAATGTCATCATCACATGAGTAAGGAAGAAAGAGGAGGCACTAGCAGGGATAAAAGGCAAAATAAATTCTTGTAATAAAACCAATTCTCGCGATTAAGATTCACTTTGACCAAATAGCACATGGTGATGAGTTCCATTACAAAGCGTTGAACGGTTATTTTATGGAAGAAAGTTGCAGCCCCAGCCTGTACACATGCCAAAGGTGGCAGCATCCAAGGCTAGCCGCGCACCACCCCCTTTCTCTGCACACGGCCCACCCTGACCTCCGCACACATTGCTTTCCATCATCAGGTTGTCACAGCAGTTGGCAAGACAGTATTCAAAGCAGACATCTCCAGACAAGGAAAGTGAACCTCCACAGAAATTCAAAGCACCTCTTTAAGTTTTATGAATCTCTTATCCATTTGAACAAATGAAGGCTTAAATTAGGTAGCTCTCGGATCTCAATGTTAAATATGTGTACAACTCAATTAACTCACATCAGCGTGTTCCCATAACCATCATTTTTTCCTTTTGTACCATGCTCCTTAAAAAAACTGAAGCCCAGGCAAGTGAGGTAATGATGGAATGTTACATGGGTTTTTGGAAGAAGCAATTAGTGAGCAGGTCAGAGGCAGGGATCACAGAAGGTCAGAAGCAGAACCTCTCTGCTTTCTGAGTGCAGCAGCTGCTTCTAGGGCTGGCTGGGACCTCCATGAAACCTGAACCAGAGGAGACCCGGGCTAAAACTGAATAGCATTCAACAGAGTTGAGCATGGAGTTAAGAAATCACACAAACCGTAAGACTGTTTCCATGCCACATACTGAGCCCAATCTGGCTTCATGTTCTGGACTTGGGTTCTATTCGTTTTAAGAAAAAATTTTAAATGGCTCTTTCAGAGAGCTTCAAGAGTATAGCTGGGTCCAAAGTTGTATTAATTCGTGATGCTGAAGAAAATGAAACAAAACTAAACTGCTTAGTATCAAAATGATAGTGCAAGTGTACTTTCTTGGCTTAAATTATTTGGATAATTGCCTCAGTAGAATAGTCAAAGCCTGAACTACTTAAAAAATAAATACTAATCAAATCTGGCATCCTTCTTGAACTCTGGGGTGTCTGTACTTCACTTTTCTTCAGAGTGATTCAGTTGCTACATTTCAAAAATTCTAAACAGATTTGTTTAGGGTCAAATACATTTACAAGTGAAAGAGTGTCATGGAGACAGAGAGTGGCCCTCTACAGGTGCTCGAGGAGAAACAGATTTTAGGTAACTGAACAAGTGGACACTTCCTAATTGAAAGCTGTGTTAGTCACAGAATGATGCAGTACTTGAAAGCATGGGTGAAAAAAAGTGGGCACGACAAAAGGCAATGTGGGCGGCATTGGAATTTTGATACCAGCATTGCTACGGGGTGGGCTCATTAGAAAGTCACATAAGCAGTTTGGGTCCTAGTTTCTCAATGTGTAAAATTAACCAGTTATTTAGTACTGATTCTTTTTTGTTATGTTTCTTCCTCCATCAAATCCTGAAATTGAATTAGTAGTAGAAACCAGACTTAAATATATTTACTTTTCGTTCTTAGGTTCTTGATTGTTTTATTAAAAAATGAAACTAAATGGGCAAAATAGTGGTTGATTCAAGATTTCTATGATGAGAAATTCAATCCTGAGTTACCAAGCAAATGTTATTGTAGCAAAGCATCTTCAGATATCAGGATGAGCTGGCTTCCAGGAATAAGAATTTGCAACTCAACTATTCTTTTCTCTCAGGAGAATATTTTCAGAGGTGGAGTGACTGAAACAGTATCCAAGACCCAAGTTCTTTACGTGTATCAACACCGTCTCCCACACCAATTGAACCTCGTCCTTCTACCACGTCTTCTCACACTTGTGGGATGCTGAGGAACACCATGAGTGGTACCCTCAGGATGCTGTCCATGGGGGAAACAGGAGCCGTGCCCTCCCTCTTCTGTGTGTCTCATTTTATTCAGAAAACAACAACCAAAAAACACTTCCTAGAAGTTCCCAGCACATTTCCAATCGAGTCTCAGACAGAATTTTATCCTATTCTTGTTCCCACACCAAAAAAAAAACCACCCATTAGCATTGGCTTTATTAAAGTATGGACTTAACTCTGTCCTTTGAAATATGGCTAATGTGTATGGCTGCGTGGAAGTGGGTACTGACAGGACAGAAGTGAGAGGATAGCTTTAGAGAAGGAATCAGAAATTGCTTCACATGAAAGACCTTTACAATAGGTCACTATTCTAAAGGAAATAAACTAGATCAATGATCTATTATGCTACTATGAAATTATATATGCCCAAATCTATCACTTAATTAAGAAGGGTATGCTTAAGAAATCAAGTACACTAACAAAGGGGATTTCTGTCTCTTTATGATCTTGGATAAACTTGTAGGGAAAAATAAAACATATAATTTATATATTAATATAATAATGTATACTATATATCATCAACCTGACCAGTGTAATCCACGTGTGCCTTACTGAAACAGAGGCATGAGAGAATAGAAGACAACGTGGTGTGTCAGAAGTTTAAACAAATGACACAGACCAGAGGTAATAGAATCCTGAACGAAGGCACAGAGAGAACATAATGAGGAGAAGAGGGACTCAAAACAAGTATGACAGCTGGAATTAGCAGCTTCTAGTGGCTGATTGAATGTGTGTAGTAGAGAACAGAGGAGAGTTTAAGGTTATGGACAAGGAGAAAAAAGACCAAAGAAAAGAAAAACAACATTTCTTGAATAGGAATGTGAGAAGATAACAAATTTGAGTTTGTGGACACTTACATCACAGACGTTATGTGTCTGTTTAGAGTTCAGTTGAGATGCCTACCTGGAGTCCCCGTCTGTCTGCGGGAAGAACACGGAGCAAGAAAAGAAAACAATGAGTTAAAACAAAATTCTGAGGAATACTGACACTTAAAGAGTGAAGAGAGAAAAAGAAGCCTGAAAAGTTGCTGGAGACTCAGAAAACAGAAGAGAAATGTGTAATAAGCATTAGAAAAATACTTAACTGTCACTGTCCAGTAGAGAATTACAAATAAAAACAACACTGAAATTACATCTTACCCCATAAAGAATGAGCATCACCAAGAAATCAGATAACAAAGGCTGCAAGGAAAAAGGAACATTGTGGGTGGGAATGTCGACCAATAAAACAAGTTAAACACCAATCCTGTTCTATAGCAGACACTGAGTCAATGCCTACTGAATGAATGATTATGTTGATGAGAAATAGGTATTTGCTACAGGCTGGCCATGGTGGTGTATGCCTATAATCCCAGAACTCAGGGGGCCAGACAGGAGGATTTCTACAAGTTTGATCATAGCTTGGGCTACACAGCAAGTTTAAGGATATTCTGGGCTACACAGCAAGACCCTGTTTGAAAAAACAGAAAGAAGATAGAAATTTGGTAGATTAAAAGTGTAGCACCTAGTATTTAGTTCACATTTTGTTTGAGTTGGAGGTGACATACCTTAGCACATATTTCTTCTCCTACTCTGTTAAAGATTAGAAGCAAAAGCAAAGAATACAGGAACAGAACAAGATGCCAAGAATGTTCGTTTTAAAGTATATAAAGCAGCAGAACAGGAAAGAAATTGAGCCATGCTGCATGTTAACAGGCAGAGAAGTTCAAACAGAATTTGTTCATATTGACTCATGAGATTCACGTCATTCTTTAAAACGATACCATACACAGTTAATGTGCACTGAATGGAAATTATAAACCTGACATACTTATACCATTTTCTTGTTTTAAATAAAGCATTATAGAAATGAATGCATTAGTGGAGAAGAGGGCAATTGGAATGGTTTTTATGTTGCAGTAACACACTAGATAACTCTCACCTCTCCTTTTGTAAATGTAGGCTTCATGGCTTATCATCCATGTCCACTTTTTAAAAGAGACAGAAGTAGAAAATAGTATTTCTCTAGGCAAGACAAAAGCATCATAGTGGCCAAGAGAAGCTGAGAGTCAGCTTTGGTGTCAGAGCCAGAAGGGAGGTGTGGAGATTATGCAGGGCTAGATACATCCCTGCAACTGGGAGCTGGATGCCACTTGTAAGCTATGACCAGTGCCACTGTTCCTCTCCACGACCTAGGAGAATTTGAACAACCCAGTATTTATATTTGTGTTTAGATTTGATGGAGAAAAATGAAAAAGATATCTTAAAAGAAGGGAGAAGTGATTAAAAAGAGAGAGAGAGAGAAGAAAGAAACATAAAAGCCTAGTAAAATGTGCTTTGGGAACATCAGTTTGTATTCTCACCCTGGTCAAGCTGCTATGTTCACAGATGTAGAAATTTACGTCAGATGAAGAACAGGACAGATTACTGTGAAGAAGCCGGAACTCAGGTGGTTTTATCCTTAGAGCTCTCCTCTCTGTAATGCATCTTCCGAGCTTTGCTTAACATGTAGCCATCCCCGTCTCCACACAAACGTGTTCTCATCTTTACAAACCTGTTTCCTGGTTTTGACAGGGTAATGACGTTACAGTCTTAGGAAAAGAAGAACAGAAGTGGGCACAAACGTCTCTCTTCCAGGAAGTATTCACGGAGCCTTGGCTTCTAAAACACTTTCTTCCTAAATCCTTGATAATATAAGCTAGGGAGAACAAAAGTTTTTATTATCTCATCTTAGCAACAAGCTTAGCCTGACACAGGCACTTCCTTATGAAGTTCTCACAATCTTTTAGAAATATCCATCTCCAATGTACACTGAGGTTTCATAGAAAAACATTCATTGTGCTGGTGAAGATGAGGGAGCAGAAAACTTTAGACATCCTAGGGAAAAATGGAAGCTGAGAGGAAAAATACAACAGTAAAAACCCCTGACATGTTGTCTTCTGTCCTTCTGCTTCTTTAGTTCCCCACAAAACTTACTTAAAAGCTACTTCTGAGTACCTATCTCCTGAGCTGTCTCTAAACAGATTTGGTCGCAGGGACTTTAAGTTGAGAAACTTCTGAAATTTTGTCATTTCATAATTTCATTGCTCTTTCTATTGCCCTTGCTGACTTGTCCCTTTCAATAGCCGGAGCCCTTTTTGATCCCAGAGTAAATTGAAATACTCTTTGGAAGGGTTGTGACTGATTATATGGCTGACAGCCACAGGCTAATTAGCACATGAAAGTGCCAATCTGAAGCTAAAATGCTCAGGACAGAAATTATAGAGAGAGATGCACCCTTTCCCCTGATACATTTTTTTATTTTCACTTAAAAAAACAGACAAACACCAATGGATATTAACTCTTGAATATTTCTTGGTATTATTAAGAATCACTGCAGGTATGTCGAGAATAAAAATCGCTTGGTCTTACACCAGACCTCAGGAGTCAGAAAGCTCCCAAGATGATGCTGATGCATGTAAGGACTGAGAACAGTGAGGCAGAGGGCAGGCAGGGCCTCACATTCTAAGGCAAATAGCCGGGCAGAGAGACTGCTGCCTGGGTCAGAATATGCTCCTTCCGAGCAATCAATGGGGACAATACATTCACCAGAGAAACTTTGACTTCAGGTCTAATCATCAAATGTAGAATCCAAAAAACTCCAGCAACTTCAAAGATAGCCTCCTAAACAAGGTAACCTGCCCATGAATCAGATTTCCAGACTGCTGTATAACTGAGCAAGGCATTTAACCCTTTGCACCTACAGATGGTGATTGTGACTAAAAGGGTTCCCTGTACTCAAAGGCTAAGTGAATGAGTAGCATGGTACTACACAGGTGCCAATGTACAAAATTATAACATGACACAACCCTCGAAGTATTTCTCTACAATTGTAGTTTGCATGGAAAACTTTGATTCTTTAGCATGAGATCAAACTAACTGAATTTAATATTCTAGAACATTTGACTGAGATTCAAAACAAGAAGTAAAAAGAGCTGATTGAAAGCCAGTACATTAAAATCAGGGAAACAATTGCTGCTATTTAAGATTTTAAAACTCAACTCACCAAGTTGTATGCTTGCCAAAGTCACACTCAAATTTGCAATCCTTCTCTCTGAGCCTGTTAGAGTGCTGGGGTCACAGGCCTGCCTCACCACAGCCAGCTTCTAAGAGTAGACTTGGCTTCCCTGACGGATGAGTAGAGAGCAAACTGTACCTACCTTCGCTTCAGATCTCTCTGTCACTCTGCCTATGCTTTCTATAGCATTGCAATTTCACACTGTTGCCATAGCTGATGGCCTAGACCAATACCCACTGTCCAGTACTGAGCATACTGTAATCTTATAGATTTCCTAGTAAAGCCTTCTTCTCTATCACATTTACTTGTTCTAGGAGAACATTTTATTACTGGTGCTTGATAATATTAAATCTATGAAATTTATATTAAGCATTTCAGGCCGACAATCATGAAAGAATAAACCTGGGAAGAGTTTGGGATATGATATCCATGAATAACATCTGTGAGTTCATTCGTTTGGTGACACATTTATATTGATTACCTACCACCCATTCATCGTTACTCCATGTAATGGAATATAGTAACAAACTAAAGCTGAAGTTTTTTTTTTCTCTCTGAGAGCTTTCATTCCAGTAGAGGGAGGTGATACATTAACAAATAAAATATCAGCTAGTAAAAAGCAATACACAGAAGATTAGAATAAGAAAATGGAAGAGAATGATTGGCTGCTTTTGTCAGTGACCAAGGAAGATCTCTCTGAGGATGTAACATTTAAGGGAACATTTAAGTGACTAGAATGAGACAGTTCTGGGATATTAAGAGAAAGACATTTCCAGGTGGAAGGACCGGCCAAGGAGGAGCCCCTAAGACTAAAGAGAGCTTGGCATGTTTTAGAAGTAGAAAGAACAGTAGGAGGGGAGCAAGATACAGTCAGAGTTTCTCAAAGAAGATGAGAGATTTGTACCACACATAACAATTATGCAACAATTCATAAAATCTGAATACCGTTTATAGGTAAGATAGAACATGGACTAATGTTAAAGTTTTAATTGTGCCTATGATTATATAATAAGAAGTTGTTGTTTTTAGGCAATAAACACTGACATTTTAGGGTGTGGGAGTTGTCTACAATATACTTACAAATGCACCAGGAAATACATATTTCAATCCTGCATGTAGAGTTAATGTTTGCGTAAACTGGGAAGGATGTATGGAAATTTTAAAATAAACTTTAGAACTCTTTTCAGAAACTTGAACTTATTTTAAAGTTAAAAGTTTATAAAAGTTAAATTATTTTAAAAGTTTAAAAAAGGTAAATTATTTTAAAGTTAAAAGTTTAAAAAACTTTGATGACAATAGGACATATTGCTACGAGATTGGCTAAAAGCAAAATGTTTGAAAATACCAAATGTAGACAAAGAGATGAAGCAATTAGAACTTCTTTTTATTTTAAAACTCCTTAGAAATAATCACTAAAGATAAATATATATGTATAGCTGCCATCAAGAAATCAACTGATAACAAATGTTGGTGAGGCTGTGGGGAAAAAGGAACACTGCTTCACTGTCGGTGGGAGTGCAGACTGGTGCAACCACTATGGAAATCAATATGGAGAACTCTAAGAAGACTAGGAGTGGAAGCTCCATTCAACCCAGCTATTCCCCTCCTGGGTATTTTCCCAGAGGAACTGAGAAGTTCATATCACAGTGATATATGTGCACCTATGTTTATAGCAGCCCAATTTGTGATAGCTAAATCTTGGAAACAACCAAGATGCCCATCAACCACAGAGTGGATGAAAAAGATGTGGTATTTTTACACAATGCAATACTACTCAGCTATAAAAAAGGATGATCTTGAGGGCTTCATAGGGAAATGGAGTCAACTTGAGACAGTCCTCATTAGTGAAATAAATAAGAATCATATTTATAAATATCACATTGTTTCTCTAGTGTAAAAAGTAATAAGAAATGTAGGAGTAATAAAACCCAAAATGTGTAATTGCTACTATAAAAAAGAGAGGAAAAGAAAGTGCTCTAAAGGATAGAACTGCATGTATATTTAAGTCTGTAAGATAGATGACCATACTACTGTTTTTGTTAGATTGTTGAGCAGAACTGTTAACAGTCTCATTGTTTGAATGTCTACTTTGTATGCTTTAATTTTGTAACTTGAACAACTATTTCCAATGATGAGAGTATGTAATGTATCAAGTGGCGATTTCTTAGTGTTTTTGTTTTTTTTGTTGTTGTTTTGGTTTTGTTGTGGTCTGTTTGTTTGTTTTTGGTTCTTTTATTTTTTTCCCTTTAGAATTCTGTATTGTTGCTACCATTTTTCTGTTTTGTCTAGTTGGGTTTTTTTTAATTCTCTTTAAAGAAAATTTAACAAAATAACTATATATATATATATATATATATATATATATATATATATATATATGGTTTAAGGTCTAACAAATCTACATCTAGGTGTATACATGGCAGCAGTGATCACAGTTGTTCACCAAAATGTATATGTAAGAATTTATCACGGTACACTTCATAATTACTTCAAGTCAAAAACAACACACAAATATCTCAGCATGAAAGTGGGTACATTAGACAGGATACACTCATATCAGTATCATTCCATGAATAACCCACAGCTGCACATAATATTATGGGTGGATCTTAGGAACAAGGGTGAAAGAAAACAGAGAAAAATAATACATAATGTGTTCCAGTCACACAGTCTACAAATAGGAAGACAACCCTCTCAGTGGAATTTGAAAGGAACAGGAAGTTTGTTGGCTGTGCTTTTTCTTCAGAGATGAGGAACAAACCCAGGTCCTTCACACTGTGTTACATCCACAGCCCTTTTACTTTGAGACAGTCTTGAAAAATTGCTAAATTGCCCAAACTGGGATCAGACAGGGTAAAATATGTGAATAGATACTTCACTGATGCAAATATACAAATGGCAAATAAGTATGCTAAGAGAACCAGTCCTAGGATCCTCCTGCCTCTGCTTCCCAGAATTTTGAGACTGTAGATGAGTGCCTGGTTTACTCTGCTTCTTGAATGGATGCTGGTTAATGTGCATGTGTTTAGTTTGTGAAGTCTTTAAGCTGTATAATTATGCATATTTTTCTGTATACTCCTGAAGCATACAAAGTTAACAGCTGGACATCAATTAAAAAATAAAATTTAACTTCAGCCAAAACTTCTCATTCTATACCAAAATTAATTCAAAATGAAAAATGGACTTAAATATGAAACTGTAGGCCAGGGGTGATGACACATACCTATAATCCTACCATTCAGGAGGATGAGGCAGGAGAATCACTTTGATTTGAAAGCCAGCCTTGGCTACACAAGGAGATGCTCTTTTTCTCTCTTTCTCTGTGTCTCTCTGTCTTTCTGTCTTCTTCTTCTTCTTCTTTCTTCTTCTTCTTCTTCTTCTTCTTCTTCTTCTTCTTCTTCTTCTTCTTCTTCTTCTTCTTCTTCTTTCTTCTTCTTCTTCTTCTTCTTCTTCTTCTTCTTCTTCTTCTTCTTCTTCTTCTTCTTTTCTCTCTCTCTCTCTCTCTCTCTCTCTCTCTCTCTCTCTCTCTCAGAAAAAGTAAGTACTTACTATACAAAGAAACAGTGAAATGTGGTGGTGGGTAAAGAATTCTTAAACTTAAAAGCACAATCCAGAAAAGAAACTATTGCTAAATTAGACTTCATCAAAGTTTGGGAGTTGCCCTACAAAATACCCTGTAAAGAAGATAAAAAGAGTAGTAGAAAATATTTGCAAACCACATATCCAACAAAGCACTTGTTTTTAGAACATATAAAGGATGCTCAGAATTTCAGAATAAATGCCAAATAATCAAATTTGAAAAAGGGTAAAATATGTGAGTAGCTATTTCACGGAGGAGAATATACAAATGAAAAAAAAAAAGCTAAGAGCTCAACATCATTCATCATTATTATACAAATCATAATTCAAATTAGATATCACATTATAATGATTAGACTATGTAAAAATAAAAATATAAAAATACCAACAAAGGTTGGCAAGATATCACGGTGCATTCATATATTGCTTGTGGAAATGTAAAATGACATAACTACTCAGAGTATGGCAGTTTCTACAAGAAATTTGCTTTTATAAAGCCTAGTCAGGGCATTTCTGAGAAAAATTAAAATTTAAGTTCATTGAAAGAACTACACACAAATGCCCCTAACAGCTTTATTCATAACAACCCCAAATTGGAAACCACTCAGATGTCTTTCAATAAGTGAATAGTTAAATAGTAGTAAATTAATACCGTGGACATTTGCTCAATAAAAAGCAATAAATTGTTGATGAATTTGGAAGAATCTCAAGCCAATTCCACTGGGTGTGCAAAAAAACATGAAAAATTACCAATTTTGTAATTCCATTTATATAAAATTTTAAAGATGGTAAAATAAGAATTGAAAGCCTAGTGGTTATCAGACATTAAACTTTTGAGAGTTTTCACTTTAGTCACCAACAAAAGTATGTTTTTGAAAAATTGAAATGCATCAACAGAATTCCTACATTTAAAGCAGAAGAGTTTATTTTGGTGTTGAGGGCAATGGTTTTGATTTTAGAATTTTGTGCTGCATAGACACTTCCAATTATGAACGAAAAGCAAACATTTTTCAATATACCAAGAAGCAGGAGGAAAATCAGTAGTCTGCAATATCTCCAGGTGTAGGCTGGAAAGTTTTTGTTTTGCACATCAGAGAAAAACTCTACTCACACAACTGATTTATTTCTAGTAACTGCTGAATCACTAATGCAATTATATGAGAAAAAATAACAAATTTAAAAAATAAACCTAATTGTAAAAATGTGTAATATTATTCTTCAGTCTAAAAAGTTTATTTGTAAACAACATCAGCTACTCTGAAACAGTTTCAAGGTGGTGAAGGGGCAAGATGGAGACATCAGAGAAATACAGACTACTCCTGGCTTGACTAGAATAAAGAAATAATCTAAATGCTGCTACAAAAGTGAACGTTAATTACTATGTACTTTAGTAATACCAGAATACACATTTCATGAAGCTGAAATCATATTTGTTTTATTTTCTGTAGACTTTTATGGCCCAGAAGATGCATGACCAACTAAATACATTTGAGAAAAAAGAATAAATTAATATGAATGAATTAATGAACAAGTAAATTAATTAATTTCAAAATGACTCTTTAAAAATTTTTTTAAGATCATTAGTACAATTTAGATGTACATAATGATCACACTCATCATAGGGAACTTGTACCTGTATATGCTCCATATCTTTGTTCTTCTTTTTTACCCCATTTTCCTCAGTTGTAGTCAGGGATTGCAAAGAAAACATTACATACAGGACACATAATTTACAGGATTTTATCATGGTCATGCAAAGAGTCAAATACAAAAGAAAGAGTGCAGGAAACCTGTCCACACACTAAGACCCAAAGAATCCAGTTGAGTGCCTGGATCCCATGTTCATGTCCTGCATGAGTCCAGCTGAAGACCTGGAGCCCATGACAATGTCCCTCATGAGTTCAGCTGGAGGTCTAGAGCCCACGACAAACTCATGCAAGTCTGTTTCATGGATCTGGTCTGGGAAGGCCCAAAGGTCAGTGGTAGAAGGCCCAAAGGTCAGTGGTAGAAGCCAGAAAGGCTGTGCCAGTGGGATGAAAGATCTGTGCCAGCAGGCTGAGGGATCTGTCCTAGAGCCAAGAAGCAATGCTCAAAATAAGAACCAGGATTCCCTGAAAAGCACCACAGCCATCCTCAGTGACAAGGAGGTCCCAAGCTTCTCTGATGGTGAGAACAGCCAAGTTCATATCAGGAAGGAAACTCAGCAAGCTCTTCCAGGAGAACCAATGGCAACAGAACAAACAACACCACAGAGAGCCAACAACACTGCTCTTCCTCTTCAGTTCTCCATTTTATGTTGGCAATAATCTTCAGGTGGGCCATCCAATCTCAGCTCCACGCTGCTTCAGTTCAGCTATTATTACAAGTTGACCACCATTTATTAGTCCACTACAATCCATTCCTGGTCAACTTGATAACCATACACATTTCCTTAAACCGTATTCTCTAGCAGCAGATTTGTGAAAATTGAACATGTCTCAGTCTATTCAGATTTACAACAATATGATAATTACATATATACAATTCATATTGCATGTGTTCTCACACCAAAAGCAAAATATTCAAAAGGTGACCAAAATTCAAGGGTAAAACCACAATACTTTGATTAACCTGATTACACACAACACTAAAGTCATATTAAAAGATTATAACCACAGTCCTTGATTCAGATTAACTTTTAGCATTGCTTGGCAAGACTAAAAAACATGAATGTCCTGCAATTCAAATATACTCTTCAGGTGAAAGACTTCAGCTCATTTCTCCATTGTCCTGTTCTTCTCAACCACATGCTCCTGTTTCATTCTTGCAATCCCTCCCTCCTTTTACCCCCTCTTCCGATACTTATTTACAAAACTTTGTTTGCATTTTATCCTTCTATTCTCATTTCCACCTTTTCCTTTTGAAGAATTTCTTCCTCATTCACAGTATCTACTATATATTTTCATTCTTATTTACACTTCTGATTTCTCACACCAAAGAGAAACAATATGATAATTACACATGTGTATCCAGCTTATTTCACTTCAGAGTATGATCTCAAGGTGCATCCATTTACATAAAAATGTGTCAAGCTTGTCTTTTTTTATGGTTGAGTAGCACTCCATTTTAGAACAAACATTTCATTTTTAATTAAGTCACAGTCAATGGCCATTTGAGTTATTCCCAAGATTTAGCTACTACAAAACCTGCTCCTATAAACAGAGGTGTGCATATATCACTGTAGAATGATTATTTTAATTCTTTTGGAGAGATACCAATGAGTTAAATGGAACCTCTAGTCCTAGTTTTTGCCATTTAAACCATCCAGTCCATGGTCCTTTTTTGGGGGAGGGGTTGCCTACCAGGAATTTACTTCATGACGTCATGCTTGCCAGGAAGGTGATTATGCTGCTAAGCTATATCCTCAGCTGATTCATCCTAGTTTTTTTTTTTTAAGAATCTCTACATTGATTTCCAAAGTGGTTGTACCAGTCTACACTTCCATCAACAATGGAGAAGTGTTTCTTTTTCCCCACATCCCAACAATATCTATTATTGGGTCATTTCTTGATGATAGTCATTCTTTCTGGGATGACATGGAATCTCAGTGTGGTTTTAATTTGAGTTTCTTGAATGTCCAATTATGTTGAACACTTTTTCATATATTATTTTCCATTTGCATGTATTCATCTCAGATATCCATTTGGGGTTGGGTTTTTTAAATTTGAGGGTCCTAATTTTTTCTAATTCTTTATATGTTTTAGACAGAAGTCCTTTGTCTGAGGGGTTGTTGGCTAAAATCTTTTCACACTCTGTGGGTTTTTTTTTTCACTCTGTTGGTGATTTCTTTTGTGGTACAAAAACTTTCTAATAACATTATATCCCAGCTGTTGATTCTGAGAAATATTTCCCATGCAGATTGATTTTTTTGTTCATAAACTCTCTGCCTACCCCTATGTCTTCAAGATTTCTACCTACTCTGCCTTCCAGCATGTTTAGTGTTTTTGTTTTAATATTTAGATTTTGGATCCATTTTGACTTTAGTTTAATGCATGGTGATAGACCTGGGTCTAGTTTTATTTTTCAGCATATGGAAAGCCAGTTTTTCCAGCACCAATTATTAAAGAGGTTTTCTTCCATTGAACATGTTTGGCACCTCTGTCAAACATAAGGTGGCTGAGTGTGTTTGTAGCTGTGGTTGCATCTTCTAATTTATTCCATTGATCTTCAGGTCTGTTTTTATTCCAGTGCCATGCTAACCTTATCACAGTAGCTTTGTAGTATAATTTCAAGTTGGGCATGTAATGCCTCCTGCCTTTCCTTTGTTGCCCAGAATTGCCTTTGCTATTCTAGATTTCTTCTGGTTCCAGATGAATTTTAGGAATGATTTCTCTAGATCTGTGAGGTATGCAAATGGTATTTTGATTGAGATTGCATTAAATCTGTGAAACAATTTTGGGAGAATGGTCATTTTTACAGTGCTTGTTCTTCCTATCCATGAACAAAAAATGTCTTTTCATTTTCTCAAAACATCTTTTATTTCCTTTTTCAGAGTAATGTAATTTTCAATGTATAGATCTTTTAGTTCCTTTGTTAGATGGATTCCTAAGTATTTCATTTTTTGGATGCTATTGTGAAGAGTATGGTTTCCCTAATTTCTTGCAGTGAACTTGTTATTTGTGTACAGGAATGCTACTGATTTTTGTATCTAGCTACTCTTAAATTTCATTATTAATTCTAGAGCTCTTTTGGTGGCATTTTCTGGGGGGGGTCTTCCATGTTCAGTATCATGTCATCTGCAAATAGCGATAGGTTAACTTCTTCCTTTGTTCCTTTTATTTCTCTCTCATCTAATTGCTCTGCCTAATGTTTCCAGAACTATGTTGAACAGGAGTGGTGATAATCAACATCCTTGTCTTGATCCTGATTTTACAGTGAAAGTTTTCAGTTTTTGTCTATTTCATATGATGTTGGTTGTTGATTTATCATAGATGGATTTTATCAGATTAAGACACTAGGCATCTATTCTAATTTTTGGTAGTTTTTATCATGAATGGGTGTTATACATAATCAAAAGCATTTTTTGCATCCATTAAGATGACTGTGTGATATTTGTCTTTGGCTCTATTGATGTGGTGTATTACATTTATTGATTTTTGTATGTTGAACATTCTCTGCATTCCTGGGATGAATCCCATTTGGTCATTTGGTCATGGTGTATAATCTTCTTGATTATTTACTGCATTCTGTTTGCTAGTACTGTATTGAGGATTTTTGTATCTATGTTCATTAGGAACACTGAACTATAGTACTCTTTTTGGTTGAGTCTTTTTCTGGTTTTGATATCAACGTAATACTTGCCTCCAGGAATATGTTAGGGAGAATTGCTTCCCTTTCAGTTTTATTGAAGAGTTTGAGAACAATTGGTGTAATATCTTCTCTAAATTTCTTGTAGAATTCAGCTGTGAATCCATCAGCATCTGGGTTTTTCTTTGTTAGTAAGGTTTTAGTTACATTTTCAATTTCTTTAACTGATACCAGTTTATTCGGAATTTTCATATCTCCTTCATTGAACTTTGGTAATTCATATGTTTTTAGGACTCTATCCATTTTTTCTGTGTTTTGCACCTTATGAGACTAAAGATTTTTCAAAACCAGTATTGATGATCTGACTTTCCACAAGATCTGTGGTGATTTCACCTTTTTCATTCCTTATTGTATGAATGTGAGTTTTTTCCCTTTTTTCCATAAAGTTGGCTAGGGGTTTATCAATTTTATTCTTTCAAAGAACCAGCTTATCCATTCATTAACTCTGTGTATTGTTTTCTTAGGCTCATTTGCATCAATTTCTGCCCTGATCTTTATAATTTCTCCTCTGGTTGGGCTTTCAGTTTGACTTGCTCTTTTTCTAGAAGCTTGAGGTGCAGCACTAAGTAATTTTTACTCATTCTGTTTTTCTGATGTGAGAACTCACTACTATAAATTTCCCTCTTAGGACTGCTTTCATTGCATATGTTCCAGTAAATTGTATTTGCATTTTCATTGAATTGGAGATATTGTTTAATTTCTTCTATAATTTCATCTGTATCCCATTTTTTGTTCAGGAGAGCACTATTCAATTTTCATGTGTTGATGGAGATTTTGCAGTTTCTTTTGTCATTAATTTCCAGTTTCACTGCATTATGGTCAGATAATATGAATGGGATAACTTCATAAATTGCATTTATTTAAGCATGTTCTATGGGAGACTATATGTCTCTTTTAGAGAATATTGCATGTGCTTCTGAGGAGAATGTGTACTCTGATGTTTGGGAGAAGATTCTGTAAACATCTATCAAGTCCATTTGTTGACAGTTTTGGATCAGTTTTGTTATTCCTTTGTTGACATTTTGTCTAGTTGAGCTATCGCTTTGTGACAATGGGGTATTAAGGTTTCCTGTTACAATTGTGTTATTCTTATTAATTTTTCATCTCTACTAATATTTTTCTTATACAGTTGGGTGCTCTTGTATTTGGTGCATATATATTTATGATAGCACTTCTTCTTGAATTTTTCCCCTAACAGACATGTAGTGAACTTTTTAATAACTTTTAATCATTCTTAGTTTGAAGCTCACATTGGCTGCAAACAGAATAACTACCCATTTGTTTCTGGTTCCTGTTGTATAAGTATTTTTTTTTCCATCCTTTGAGTTTTAGTCTATGAGTTTATTTTTTAGTTCAATGTGTTTCTTGTGTACAGCATATTGTTGGGACCATTCTGCCAGTTTATTTCTTTTGATTGGTGAATAGAGGCCATTTACATTGATGGTTATAACTGATATGTATTGGTTTATGTTTGTCATGTTATTTTTCTGTCATTGATTCTCCACTTTTCCCCTCTGTTTAATTGCTTGCCCTGCTTGGTGGTTTCTTTCTGTTGTTGTTCTTAGAATTACAGTCCTATTCATCTTTATCTAAAATACTTTTCAGTACTCTTTGTAGGGTTGGTTTGGTGGTTATGAATTTCTTCAGTTGATCTTTATCGTGGAAGTATCTTATTTCTCCTTTAGTTTTGTAAGATAGTTTTGCAGGGTACATCAATCTGGGTTGGAAGTTGTTGTCAGAACTTGAAATACATCAACTAAATATTCTTGACTTGACTATTTGTATTTAGGAGCCTGCCATGATTCTGATAGGTGGTCTGTTTGTTTTCTCTAATGGTGTTTAGAGAAAACTGAATTTCAGGGATCTTGATTGTTGTATGCTTGGGTGTGGATATATTTTGGTTATAGCTGTTTGGAGATATATATGTCTCAACTATCTGTATGTCAGCTTCTTTCCTCATGCTTGGAAAATTTTCTATTACTGCTTTTGCAAATTTTTTTATGTCATTTGTGTTGACTTCTGCTTTTTCATTGGCTCTAATTACTCTAATATTATTTTTCTTTTCATCATCTTGTAGTTACTGAATTTTTATTTCCTCATTTATTTGTTATTTTCAAGAGATCTTTCCTTTCATTATTGCTAGCCACAATCCTCTCTTCAAGGTCTGAAAGTCTGTCCTCAGTTTTGTTCTAGTTGTTTTGCCAGTTTTAATGGAATTTTTAATTTCCTGGATATCTGTTTGAATCATTTTCATGAATTTTATTCTTTTCCTATATTGATCATTCATAGTTTCCATCCTCTTTCTATCATCATCTATTTTTTAATCTAACTCTACTTTCAATTGGCTTAACAATTCCTTTATAAATGTTGACATTTCTTTTGTTACCTGACAGAGTATTTCTGTCTATGGCCTCATGAATTTTCCCCTTACTTGATTAGAAGAAGTAAAAGAAATGAAGAAGTAAAAGATCTATAGAAACAACAGAACTCTGAAAAAGGAATTAAAGAAGATATTTCAAAATGGAATGATGCCTCTGTTCCTGGGTAAGCTGAACCAATATTATTAAAATGGCCCTAGTATCAAAACCAATACATACATTTAATGTAATCCTAATCAAAATATCAACAGCATTCCTCATAGAACTAAAGAACACAAACTTAAAGTTCAAATGGAACCAGAAAAAATAAGGACAACAAGGGCAAAGAAGGAGGCATTGTAACCCCAGTTTTCAATTATACTACAAAGCTATCATGATAAAGACAATGTAGCACTGGCACAAAACCAGATATGCAGATAACTGGAACAGGATAAGTAATGCAGAAACAATGCTAGTAACATTCAGCCACCATATCTTTGACAAAGAGGTCAAAAAACAAACTGGAGACAAAAAATAGCCTCTTTAACAAATTATGTTGGGAAAAATGGTCATCGCTAGGCAGAAGACTGATTCTAGACTCATATCTCTTACTATATACTAAAAATCAAATCAAAACAAATTAAAGAACTAAAAATCAAAACATAAACACTTAATCTCTGAAAGATAAAATAGGAAAACTTAGCTCAGCGGCATAAGCACCTGCCTGGCAAGCACAAGGTCATGAGTTCAATCCCCGGTACCAAAAAAGAAAAAAAAAAAGTAAAACTCTTGAAGACATAGGTATAAGTAAGAATTTTCTGAGCATAAACCAAATTATATAGGAAATAACATTGACATTCAATAAATAGGATCATATCAAATTTAAAAACTTCTGCACAGCAAAGGAAACCACTGACAGCGTTAGTTAGGTTGAAGAGACAAGCTAAAGAATGGGGGGAAATCTGCCAGCTATATCTCAGAGAAAGGAAAAATACCTAAAATATTTTTAAAAACTCAAAAAATTAACCCATACAAATCAAAGATTCAATTAAAAACTGAACTGAAATGAACTGATATTTCCTTGAAAAAGTACAAAGAGCCAATAAAGAAAAAAATGTGCAACACTGTAGACACTGGAGAAATTCAAATTAATATAACACTGAGATTCCATCTTAATAAAGCATGGTGATCATCTAGGAATCAAATAACAAGAAATGCTAGGCAGCAAGATTGTTGGGGGTGGAAAGGAACCTTTCTCCATTGCTGGTAGAAATGTACACTAGTACAACCACTATGGAAATCAGTATGGAGCTTCCTCGATCAGCTAAAACTAGAATTGTCATTTGCTCCAGTTATGACTCTCAGGGTATCTTCATAAAAAGCTAAAAATTCAAATCACAGTGATCCATGCATGCTTATTTTATAGCAGCACAGCTCAGTCTTAAAAGTGTCCTATATGGCCATCATCAGATGAATGAACAAAGAAAATGTATTTATAAATAATGGAGTAGTACTCACTCACAAAGAAGGATAAATTTTAGTCACTTTCAGGACAACGGGTGCACCTCAAGATAATAATTTTAAGTAAAATAAATCAAATGCACAATTTAAATATCACATGATTTCTCTTATAAGCAACCCAAAGTATAAATAATTTCAAGAGGAAAATAAAAGATAGCTAATAGTAATAGTAATAGTAAATAGGGAGATAGATCTCTTGAGAATGTGAAGAGGAACAAGTGGAGGATAGGGGAGAGAGGGGTGAGGAAAGGGATACAAAATGAATACACCAATTCCCCATAATGAATGTAATCACTTAGTACTATAAACTTGTATGAATAAAAAAGGTGCAAAAGTTGAGACAATGACTATGTGCATCATTTACACAGAATCTGACCAGCGTTACATAGAAGAAACACAAGGTCCACACTCGACCCAGAAGTCCTTAATTCAAATAATTCCAGAGACTCAATCTTCCCAGAATCCCCACCCAGAATTCCCAGCACAGTGATAGTTCTGCTTCTAGTTACAATGTGATTTATTTTCCTGTGCTGTATTTTAAATTGTCATTGTCGGGAGAAGAGAGCTCTATATCATAGGCACTTGGAATGGTTCAGCCTTTAGTTGATCAGACTTTGTGCTTGTCTTCCCTTTCTGTGGTCATTGTGAAGATTCCCAACTGTCTACCTAGCTTTTGCAATTTTTCCCTAACACTTTGGTGATCTGTGCTTGTCCCTTTAATCTCAGATTTCATAAATTTCACATCAATTTTGTCGGATCCACAACCATCATTATAGTGAAAGCTTTTATCATGTGCTCCAGTTTTCCATACTTAAAATAAGTATTAAAAATACTATTTTGCAGACAGTGCTCAGAACTGCTTCTCATATGCTCCTCCAGTGCATACAATCATTTATGAACAAATAGATGCTTCCCTCATTCATTATATATAACCTTCTACAATTTAAAAGTTTCTATTATACAATAAGGTTCACCACATTCCAGGTCACTGTGATTTAAACTACATGAAGAACTATTATCTAAATCTTAAAATATCATTGTAAAAGTAGGTTAATCCTCTACATGTTGGTGCTCAAAAGAAGTTTAGTATATTTGAAATCATTTAGAGAAAAATTAATTTTCTGAAATGGAACTCAGGGATTAATTTCTAATTAAAGCAAGATCATCAAAACCCTGGTTTAAGATGTTGTCGAGAATCATGTTAATGTGACTCTAAGGGACTGAATACATCCTAAATTCTCTGCTTTCAAAATCAAACTCCAATTTATCTAGGGAGGTGTTCCTAGCACTGCAGATTACAAACACTGTCTTCTCGAAACTCTCAAGGGTTTACTGTTTGCCACATTTGTTTGGTTTCACAACACAAAGGCTTCACTCTCTCCTGTTATTAAACTGTCCCTTCAGGTTTGAGCTCGGCCCCACACATGAGTTAATAAACTGACCGCAGTAGCCATGGCTTATAAGAAATGGAAATTTGACATATTTGATTTCTTGAAATAATGGGCATATGCTGAGAAAGACAAGCAGAGCCACAGCTATGGAAAGAGTCTTCCTAAGTATTCAGAATGTGCCAATCAAACCTATTTCAAAAGACAAGAAGCAACAGTAACGCCCACAGGCATCTCAATCTTACTGTAGCAACAGATTCTTGATTTCTTTGATTTCTTCCCCAAACTCACTCTTCCCCAATTCTCTATTCTGACTAATAATAACACCAAAATCTAGGAATGAAATCTACTCTTTGTTTCCTTCCTGCCAGCATCCAATCTTTAGAAACTCCTATTAACTCATCCTGTAAAATATATACTAAATCCATTTACTCTTCCCTCCCTTAAATACTATATTAATATTATATATTAAGTATATATTATTATGTTAAATATATTATATATTAAATATATATTATTATATTAAATGCTATATTACTAATCCAAGCCATCAGTATTTCTTAGTGTAAAACCAGATATACGTTTAAGTACTTCCATTATTGTTCTCTTACCATTCTCTGTACATTAACAATCTTTTTTAAACACTTATGTTACTTGCCCTACTTGAAAAACATAAAGTGCTGCTATCCAGTTACAAGTAGAATAGAACACAAAATCATAGTGGAATTTAGGTGTCTGTAAAGGGCCGAGATAAATGCTCCATCTCTTATATTGGCTTTCTTTGATCTTCAGAATCCCCCATAGAACAGTCACATATAGGTACCATATGCAATGTCTGTGTAAAGCAGAAAAGCTCCATTTGTACTTGAGTGTGAAGTCGCCAGTCCAAAAATATTTACATTGCATCACTGGGCTGAAATCAGCAAGGCTGGAATTTTTCTGCAGTCTCTAGAAGAAAACCTGTTCATTGTCCCTTTCAGCTCCTGGTAACTTCCAAAATTCTTTAGCACATCATTGTAATTTTTAAGGCCAGTCTTTTCAAATTTTTGCACCATCTTCACTTTTTGACTTTTCTTTTGCACTTGTCAAATCTCCCTGTGCCTGTCACTTATAAGGACATTGGTGGAGGCATTCAGGTCCCATCCAGACAAGTTGAAATGCCTCCACATTTAAAAACCCTCAACCACATCTAAAAAAACCCTTTTTCCAAGTAAAGTAACATTTATACTCCAAGAAATTAGGACCTGATGTTTTCGTGGTATTATTTTTCTGCATCTGTCATGGACCATATACTTTTTTCCACTTAAGTTTATATAGAATGACATTAAGCTTTCCTAGTTCCTGAAACAAACTTCACACACAAGGTAAAACTCACATGAGAGGAAAAGGTAGAGTCAACTCTCAGGTTGGCTCCAAGGAACATAGAAGCCTTCATTTCTACCATGACAAAATGTCCATTTTCCTGAACTCTTTCTCTCCTCACAAATTCTTTGCTGCTCCTCAAATAAATTTTAAAATCCTTACTATAGCCCACAAACCCGCACGATCTGCTACTCCTTGCTTCTCTGACCCCACTTCTCCACCACTCCTCATGTTTAGCAGCAACTTCAGTAGCTGCAATTTAGGAAGCATTGCCCTCCCAGGGGTCTCTACTTGCTGCCTCCTGGATATAGAATTCTTTTGCTTCAGATTTGTTCTCTCATATCCTTATTTTCATGCATCTCTCAGTGTCCAAGTCATCTTTTCACAAGGGTTCATTTTATTTGGTTTCTTAGAAGTTACTTAAAAATTTCTTGCTTATTTATTTTCTTTCTTATTATTATAAGTCTTATTATAATATAAACTCTCTGGCAAGAGAAACCTTACTCTTCTTTGTTTCCTAATATAGCCCCAACATTTGGACAGAATTCATGCTGTCAAAGTGCTATAAGAGTGCCATGCATCAGACTGAGAAGCACTATAAGAATTCAAGGCTCTCAAAAACTTCAATGAATAAATCAAGATGATATACAGGAGAGAAATTGGAATCTCACACCAAAGAAAACTCCACCAAAAGAGCTCTAGACAAAATTGTAACAAAGGAAATGCTATTATGGTAAAAGCACTTATGTATCTTAATCGATCAGAACAAGGTGGGATGGTATCTCAGATGAAAAAAACGGTACTTTGAAAGATATTCCTAGTGTGTAGCTATCTCTAAACACTGATAAACTTTTCACAAAGAACAAATGTCTTCAATATAGATGTAAGCTTATGTTCTTAAGAGAAAAACATTAATACATACTGAAGCAAATGTAATTACCTTCTCCTTATGTACACTTCAGATAAACAAAAACAAAAATAGTGTTGTTGTGGCATTTAGAACATGATCTATAAAAATTATTTCAAAATTGTTTTTGTAGAAATGTCCCTCAAGAGTCTTATTGCAAAAAGCAAGAGGAGGTATTGCTTCTGAATATATAATCACAAAATTATGGTGTTACTAGTTACTATGGTCCCATGAATAAAGTCCTTCACAGAATACATCATTAACTACTGGATATCTGTTCTTGTTCAGTAGATGATAAAATAATCTGTCAGCAAAGGATCACTCCAGAGAACCCTTGAAGTCTAATCCTGTATCATGTTTTAAATTATAACATGGAACTTTATTATTATAAATCAATTTCAGATCTTAGGTGAAAAGTAGCATTAAATAGCTTAAGATTGAATCCACATAACAAAATGGTCAAAGGGGAAAAATCCCGTAAAGATCTACTCCCACCCTCCTCCGCCCAAAAAAGATCTAGCCCAACTTACCGATCCTATCACTGGGTACTATATGACTTTGGGTATGCGATTTTCCACTCCGGGTCTTAAGTCTTTCATATCCACTGAGAAGACAAAGTCACACAGGTGATCCCTAAGGACATGTCCAGCTTTTAGATTTGTCTGCATTCAGCCTCCAAAACCATCAGGATCTCAGATGAGTAACAGTATGAGGAAACAGTCATTTACTGACGCAGCAGTGGCTCTGGGAAACCCACAGAAAGGTTTCTCTGGAGGCTTTATGGTTACCTAGTTCCTGAACCAAACTCTGCATGTACAAGGTAAAACTCACATATGAGAGGAGGAAGTAGAGGTGTTGTCAAGTGATGATGTATAATCAAGCAAGTGTTAATACCTCAGTCTTCTGTCTTGATCTTGCTCACACTGGAATCTGTTACTCTGCTTTGAACTTTGGTTACTGATACCAAATAGTCACACATATATCTAGTTTTCCTACATACACAACCAAAATGCATTCCAATTCATTTTTGCACAATTTTTTTGGAAACTAATCCAAGAATTCTAAGTTGTCTGCTCAACAAGACCACTTGAATGGACTAGACCCACGTGGATTGAGGTCTGCACCATGTCTGCATTAGGTTCTCAAACAGCCATCAATATAAATAAATGAAGAAAGTCTTTTATCGAAAGTATCCCTACTTTTGATCACAGAAGTCCTAGTAATAACCACTATCCTCAATTACACATCATAAAGCCAATCAGTTTTTGGTTCTTCAAAATGCTTTCTGTTCTGAGATAAGTTCAGTCTCATTTTCTGGAGATGTAAAGGTTTTATAAAAGGTTCGTAACTGTATCTTTAAGTAACAACCTCTTCTTTTCAAAAGAATGCATCCACTGAGCATAATGCAGCCTTTATGAATTTTTAAACTGGTATTCTTTGTAACTTTTTCTCTCACTAAAATGGAAAATGGGCTTCTCAGGAAATCTAAGATTTAAAATTTTTAAAGGGTATGTTTCTTTTTTCTCCTTCTAAATTTAACATCACAAGAATGAGTCTAATCAGTCCGTGCTCTAATCTTCGCAAGATGAACATTTCTGAAAACCATCACTAACACACTGCTTGCCCTTTGCATACTTCCAGAGGGAAATGGGGCCCTCCCGTTGACCCGCTGCTATTCAGGGCTGCTGATGTAAAAAGACCTTGCACAAGACCAGTTCTCTTGGTAGGGGGCGGGGTCCCCTGGGCTTCTTACTGCCACATCCCTCACATCTCCAGATGCTCAGGGATATCATGCTCCCTCCTCCGTATGTTCCAAATTCCAAAACTCTCCTCCCCAAGCCCTAATCCATGATGCTTGCTTCTCAGACAACTGTGAAGAAGAACATAAACCTGATTGAATTCAACGAGAAATGCAGTGTCAATAGAAGCTAGCATGGCTTCCTTTTAGGGAGTTTGGTATCCCTAGAGTTCCCAGGGAATTTGAGGGCAGACAGCTGGACTCTGGAGTACTGAAGGCACAGTGCCCATGTCTACATTGGTGACTGGTCCTCAGTATATGCAGATGAATAACATGAAAATCCTACTAACACTAAATATAACTTAAGATGAGGTAGGAGTCTGCTTATAATTGTCAGCATGCCGTGTCCTGGTCAGACATACGGGATCTAACTACAGAATTCTCTCCACTCCAGCTTTCCCCAGGTTTTCTTCCTCATGACTGTCTTATTCCAGTGGAAAGAACATACAACAAGAAATGCATCCCAAAGGCAACTAGTTCTACTAATTCCACTTTAATATTCATCCTAGCACATAATTTGCAGAGAAAAAGTTATTCTCACCATCCACATATTAAAGAGGAAGATTTACAGAAAGCTTGAGATAAAGTAGAGAATTTTCAAATTCTTAGTTCTATGTCTTTCTCTCTAATGCCTTATTTCTCTCACCCTTTTTTCTTCCTTGTTCCTCTCTCCCTGGGTTTTTTATTTGCCCCCTTATTTCTCTCTCCCTTCTCATGCCGCTTAATGCAGTAATTTGCACTATTCTAAACTTGCATCATTCTCTTCACTGTACTCTCCTACTGGCATGGTAAATACCCCATGGGTCTGTCTCCTTCCCTCCACTCTTAAGTGTTCTCTGTCTCCCACCACTGTGTCATGAGCTAGTCCTGGTCCACCATATTGCCCTGCCTTGGAGCCACCTGGATAGGGCTAAAGTCTCTACAGTATGTGAGCCAAAGTAAACCTTGCCTCCTTTCAGCTGTGAAGGTTGGGTTATGCTTCCCAGTGATGAGAAAGTAACTAAGACACCAGCATTTTCTGCATGTGTCTCACATGAGATAGAGGAGGCCTGGTCCTAAAGAGCAGTCAACGGGGAGGCAGAAAGGGCTACTGGGTAAGAGGTATGGTGGACACCGGATTTACCGCTCTGCAGAAGAGACACACGCAGAAGATACCCTAGTGCTCCCAGATATGGTACCTGGCAGATGTGATCGGCTCTGATGCAGGCAGGGAGGAAGACCTTGCAGAAAATGTGGTAAGTAAGGCTTCCCACTTGCAAAAAAAGACAAATGTGGAGCTCATGTACCACATATAAGTCAGCAGAGCAAATTCACCATTTGGAACATAGAAAATGAAATAGCTCGAATCTAGTTTTAGGGAAAAGGGGTCAAAACAAGTTAGAGAAGCTATTTGACCTCCACGTGGTCAACTTGATTTTTTTAAAAAGACAATTTATTGTGAGGGTACAGAAGAGTTTATAGAAATGAGTTAAGGATCTCATAGAAGACAGAAACCAGATCAATTCCATGGAACGGAAGGAGAGAACTAAGGTACAGTGTGAGACTGCCACCATTGGGGTGAATTATTCCCAGTAAACTTTCTTGTTTTGTGTCAGTTTGCTTACACAGGAATAAGCTGGAATTCCAGTGAAGACAGATCGGAACAGTGATTATACTGGGATATGAAAGCTTCAGGGGCCCTGTAGATGCATCCCTATGACACACTGTAAGTCTCCTGGCAAGAAGGGTCATTTTCTACCCCAGCAATGAATGTCTGAAGAGCAGAACAAGGCCAGGATGGACAGGGACCTGGCAGTAACAATGCCCTCCAACTCAAGTTCTCTGAAACCCAGAGACGAAGTGCTGGTCTCAGAGCACTCCTTTAGTGTTCCAGGAGGAAACGTGAAGGAGTGAAGGACAAGCCTGCTCGCTTTCTTGTGATTAAGCAGGGATGTAAAGTAAGAGCCTGGAGAGTAACAGTAGTCATGAGTTTCAGGAGGCACTTGTGAAACCACTGGACCATATCATTTAAGCTAGAATTCTTTCTTCCTTCCTATTTAACAGTGCAATTAGGATTTACAAGAATCTCATTACATAATGAAGACTATAGAAACTCAAACATCACAGGATGATTGTAACACAGGGTGCTTTCCAGCAACATCCTCCACATTTGCTCTTGTGGCTTCTTCTTTTGGATTTACTACCTAGAACACCTATGTTTTCTATTTTCCCGTGATTTTACCACCAAGGGCAGATAGCAACAAAATCCCATCTACTAAAACACCACGGCTAAACTATTCAGCCTCTTCTCAGACCATTTACATTTCAAATAAAGTCTGCCAGACTACAGGAGGAAGACTTAACAGGAAGAAAGGATTCCGAGCTTCCAGATGGTAAATCTGGAAGACAACAGGTGGAAGACGGACATCTGGGTAGGGCGGTAACGATGGGGTAGAAGCACTTCTCAAAATAGACAAAGGAGTCTGCTTACTCTGTTGGAGACCACAAATTCACAGTGGCTAATTTTGCATACTTAAGGGATAAAATGGATGCTTGGGATTATCAGTACCCATTTGAGATTTCTCATTGACTCTTTAGGAATGAACTATCCTCTCCCACCAGGACTAAAATTAAGACCACTAATTTTAGAAAAAACACTCCAGGGTAAGATCCTTCTTAGCATAAAATCATTTCTACCCTCTTAAGTCATCCCAGGAGTATACCTGCCCATTGGGTCATAGAACTCTAAGTCTTCTGCCAAATTTGAATCTCTGCCAGCCCTGCTGATCATTGTATACACCCAGTAGTGGCTATCTTAGAGTGTTGCTCTCTTTGCCCATCTGGAGACATCAACTTCCCAGTTACCACATTTATCTCTTTTTTATTATCTTTCCATACTTTTAATACAGGCAATTGGGACTCTTGGCTAGGTCCCTAATATCCATTTGTAGGAAAACATAATCTTTTTTTTTATTTAAAAAAGAGAAAAGTCAGAAAAGAACAAAAAGCAAAAGGCATAAATAACAACAGCAAACTCAAAATAATATCAATGTAGATTTTCACAACAGAATGAAAGAAATTTAACAATGGTTGTTATATTGCATATTTTTCTTTTCTTTTTTCAAAGAAATAAAAGAAAATTAAAGAAAATAGGAAAGCAGAAAAGAAGGGTAGAACAATATTGAATTCAAAAACAAAAAATAATTCTCATCATAGAATCACTAGTTGATACATTACTCATTGTCATCTTAAAAAATAGTTGCCAAAGTCACAAAATCAAAGCATAAATAGTGACTAGACACTCAAACACTGATAGCACAAATCCTTCTGTTCAGTATTCCAACAGAAATTCAGTAATATGGTCAACTATATTACACACTATGCATACTGTTATACTCTTTAGAGCACTTTCCTTCCCTTTCACTTTCACAATATCTATCATACTATTTGGATCCCAGTATTTGGTCAGTTTTTATTATTTTTTACACTAGAGAGACAACGTGATATTTACTCATGTGAGTCTTGTTTATTTCACTAATGAGGATATATTTAAGTTGGCCTCCATTTACCATTGCCAAGATCATCATTTTTATGGCTGAGTAGTATTCCATTGTAGCACATTTTTTACATCCAGTCTGCAGGTGATTGGCATTTTGGTTGTCTCCAAGATTTAGCTATCACAAATTGTGCTGCTATGAACATAGGTGCACATATATCTCTGTGATCTGACGTTTTCAATTTTTCTGGGAAAATACCCAGGAGGGGAATAGCTGGATTGAATGGAATTTCCAATCATAGTTTTTTAAGGACTCTCCATACTGATTTCCACAGTGGTTGCACCAGTCTTCACTCCCACCAACAGTGGAGAAGTGTTCCTTTTTCCCCACATCAGGAAAACATAATCTTAACTCTGTGTGTGTGTGTGTGTGTGTTTGTATGTGTCTGTGTGTTTCCCAGATGAATGGTAGTAACTCTGAACCTAGAGACATGGTAATAATCCTGTATACAATTTTCAACTATTCAGCATGACTGCTAAAAAATAGAAACTCAAAGTCTTTCACAATGATTTATCAAATCAAGTGGTTTTTCTCATGAAGAAACTGAAACTGTGTATGTGCTAGTTGACCATAGATTAACCACTAATGTGTTGCTTTAAAGTTATCATCAACAAGAACATGTAACATTCTAGCTACAGAATTCACGTCAAAGGTTTGGATTCATTTCCCGCTTTTGTCTTTGGGGTCACTACCAAGGTGGCATAAGTAAAGAACATTGACATCACAGCAAATCACCAAAGAGAGGCCCTAAATATCCTAAAAGAAAAAGACCAGGAGTTTCAGTTCATTAGGTAAGGGCATGAGGAAATAACTTAACAATCAGTATAATATTCATGATATGGTGACATATCAAATATGTCTCATCTTCATTACTACAACTTGCCATTGTTCGTTATCAGAAAATACAGTGGTACAGGTAGAATGGAAAATACTTATCATTTGTTAGAATGCACAGTGGTACCTAAGTCTACCAAATTAATTTGTTTTAGGATTTGGGGGAAGATGGCCATGGTCACATTTATCATGCAACACAATTTGCAAACAGAAGAAAATTTGGCAGAACAAATTTGCAAATGGCATTGTTTGCAAACAAAAGCATTCATGAGCCAAAGTATTGCTGTATTCTGTAACTAATTACCATTACAAAATAATTTATCACTGACTAAAGTTTAATAATTTAAAAGAAAAATACCAGCAAATATAATGGTAGTGTATCATACCCAGCATTATCCTCTGCACTGACCACTTTATCTCCATGAAACTATTATTCATTTGAACTTCAGTGGTTTTTGGTTTTGTTTGTTTTTTTCATTTGTAAGATATAGTCTACATAATTTGGGCTGTCTTTGAAAGTACTATGTAGTCTAGATTGGCCTCAAACTCAGGGCTATCCACCTGCATCTGTCTTCTTCCTTTTTTTTTTTTTTTTTTTGGTACCAGGGTTCAATCTCACGATCTCGTGCTTGCCAGGCAGGCGCTTATGCTGCTGAGCTAAATCCTCAGCCCTGCATCAGTCTTCTAAGTGCTGGCATTACAGGTGTGCCTCCATGCTCAATGAGTAGAAATGTTTTTTAAATTAATTTTTTATTTGGTCACACTGTAAAACCACTACAAATTAGGGTGCATTTCTAGTTTTAGGTTTGCTCATGTTTAAGTAATAGTATTCTAAAAATAGTGTAAGACTTTCTTAGGAAATAAGAAAATTTCTTTTTCTTTAAAAGGGTTCCATGAATAACTTGGAATGGCGAATTATGACATGTATGAAAATGGGAAGTTAAAAAACATGCTTGATATTGTCTAGGGCAATGGAGTTAGATTGGGTTTAACCCTGACTTCACTTCTTTCTGATTATGTAAGTCTTGGCAAGTATCCTTTTCTTCCTTAGCCTCAGTTTTTATTCACAAGACAACATAATGGTGGTATCTGCCTAACAGGGTTGTGTTGAAATGAGATAAGACATAATGTACTTAAAAAAATAATGTCTAGTTCTTTGAGACTGCAAAAATTCTAGCAGTTATAATAACTATTCTATGTCCAACAGCTTAGAACTAACAGATATCAAGAAAACACAGAGATGTGATTGGTTTCTCAATGATCTCTGATATGGGAGAGACCAGGTAGGAGTGGTACTGTAGCCTTTGCACTACTGTACCCTAACCTAAGAATGGAAGCCATTGCCTAGAAGCGATACCAAAATTACTGAAGAGCAGGTGCATATGAGAAATGTGCTTACTACATTCAAGCTGCATCACTTCTTCAATGTAATGCAAGAATTTATTATCAGTGCCCCTTTGTCAAAGTAAGATAAGTTAGATGACTCAGTCAAATTCAAGTCTGGCTAAATGATTCAGAAGACTGAAAAGTCCAATTCTACAAAGAAATTTTCACACTAAGATTATGCAGATTTCTAATGTATGATTTGTATTCTTAATCTTATCCATGTATTTCCCTAGTGTTGTGAACCATCCTTTGTATAAACCTTGTATTGCTAAAGGTCTTCTAAAAAAACAGAATCAATGGAAAATACATATACAATTATGTAAGGGAATTTATTAAGTAGGCTTACAGGATTAGAGGTGAGAAAGTCCAGAAATATTAATGGACATTAAAGATGAAATAAATACTAATGCAATTTTAATGAACCTCAATAACCCTTTGCCACAAATAGATAAACTATACAAAAATTCAACAAAGAAATATCAGAACTGAACCAAACCTGTGAACAAATGGACCTAGTAGATGTCTACAGGTGTTCCACCTGACAACATGGGAATTCACATTTTTCTCAGCTGTGCATGGGATGGTCTCCTAAATAGACCCAATACTAGCTCATAGATCTGTGGAAGTAAATGCAAAAGAACTGAAATTACCCCATGCATATTATCAGACTATAGTGCAACAAAATTGGAAATCAATGGCAAAAGAAACCAAAAAAAATATAAAAACACATGGAACTTAACACCCTCCTGAATAACCAATGTGTCACAGATGAAATTAAAGAAGAAACTAGAGAGTTTCTACAAGTAAATGATATGCCTATACAATACATCAGAATTTATGGGATGCAATGAAAACAGTCCTACAAGGGGAACTTATAGTGGTGAACTCACACTTCAGGAAAACAGCAAGCTCAAATAAATAACCTAATTCTAACTTCAATCTTCTAGAAAAAGAAAAAGTCAAGCCCAAAGCTTATATGAGAAAAGACATTGAATATCAGAACAGAAATTAATGCAATGGAGACTATAAAAAAAAAACTACAAAGTATCAATGAAAAAAAGAGTTGGTTCTTTTCCTTTTATGCCATCCAGGCTACAAGCCTAATGGCTGGAGCCAAGTACAACCAGGTGCTCCTCCTTTAGTTTGATGGTCTACATGTCAGTCATCCGTAGACACCAAGAATAGTGCTTGATGTTTGCTTCTCACTCTAATCAAGTTAGGATACCATAATAGACAGTTGCAACCCTTGATTCAGCATTGACTTAGCATGGTACCAGCTACATTTCCCATACCACCTTTCTAAAGAGGATAAATGACTTTTTACAGCAGCAATTTTAATAAAAATTTATAAGAAAATTTTGTCAAGTTCAAAGTTGACCAAATTATGGTCATAATTAAATATTTTGTCTCAAAGCATCCAAAATAATTCTGACTGCAAGAAATTAGTTTTGGGGAAAATGTAAGTCAGTCATTCACTTACTTTATAAAATGAAGTTAAGGAGTAGAGGATGAGAAACATATGAAAAATACACTAGCCTCTTAAAACATTTGTCTTAAATTCACAGTGTATAGAATAGGAACTTTATGCTCAGTATAATTATTTTATCTAAAGACAAAAATCAGCATCAATGTATCACATTTCCTTTGGGTGTATATTTATATTGTTCCATATACACATTCAAGTTTTGGAATTAGAATTACTACTTTCGTTAGGAACCCTGAGTTTGTTTAGTGAGTCAGAAGTTGTAAATTGGTTTTTCATACACTCAACTATAGATGGGAAACTTAATGATCAGGTTAATTTTCAACCCAACTTGCTTGGGAGCACACTTCTGGGTGTGGCTGTACGGGTTATGGAGGAATGACCTGGAGATTAAATCTCACCCTTGACCCCTTCCTCTGTGGGGTGGGTCCCCTGCTTTGCTTCCCACCCACCATGAAGTAAGCAGTTTTATTCCACCACACGCTTTCGCCATGACATTCCTCTTTGGAATCAGCTGATATTGAACTAAATACCTTAAAATCATAAGCCAAATAAAACATTTCTTCCTTTAGGTTGTGGAAAAATTAACACAGCATATATCAAGTTGTTTAATCCATATCACATTTCTTCTTTCATCTTTGCTTGCCTTGAGCTGTCCAAGTCTATTCGAAAAGTACTTTCTACTTTACCAATACGTAAGTCAATTCACAGAAGATCCTGTTTGTACTTAAATTTTATACTCTATTTGTAATTCTTACAGTGTGAAACAGAAATTCCCACAGTCCTATCCCACACTGATTGGGTGTCAAGTACTGAAATAATTTTCTATTGCTATATAAGAATTAACACAAACATAAATGCTTAAATCAACACTCATTTATCATCTCACAGACTGTGTAAGAATAAGAACCAGTAATAGGTCAGTTGGCCTTTTGTTCAAGGCCTCCAAAGGCAGAAGTAAAGGGGTTGACAAGGGCTTTTATTCTATTTAAGACTTGGGGTCCTTCTCCATCTCATTCAGACAATTGGCAGGAATCAGATCCTTGCACGCTTAGGAGACTGAGATTAGATCATTTGTTATGGTTCCAGTCTAAAAATATCCTCCCCAAAGTCCCATGTGTTTGGAAGGTGATTGGACCATGGGGGAGCTATAACTGTCAGTGCGTTGATCCACTGATGAATCCATAGCTGAATGTGCCATGAGGAGACAGGGCCAGGTCAGCAGAGGTGCTTCACTGGGGGCGTGATCTCGAGAGTATCTTTCCCTCCCTGGGTCCCCTTTTGGCTCTCTGTTTCCTGCTTGCCATGATATGAGCAGCTTTCTTCCAGGCCAGGTTTACCACCTTGACGTTTATACATCTGAGACTGCTGACCAAGGGCTGTCCTTTGTAAACTGTGAGCCAAAATAAACCACTCCTTGAAGTTTCAGGTGTTGGGTATTTTGGCTCAGTGACGAGAAATGACTATGACATCATTGCTTGCTATCTGTTGGCCAAAGGGTACTGTCAATTTCCAGTGGTGACACACAGTTCTTTACTATGTGACTCTTGGAGGCAGGTTATAATATGGCTGTCTGGTTTGTTCCAGGCAGGAGGAAGACTATCTTGTTACCTCTTTCTTCTAAAATGGCTGAGTCTCTTTAGTGGCTCAGTTGATGAGGGTAAGGCCTTTGTTCAGCCATTCTATCTCCATCTCAATTCACTAAGTTCAACCATTTTGAGGTCTTTGACTCTTAGTCTAGTTCCCTTACCATAGTATTGCCTGTTTAGTCAAGGAATGCCTTATATAGGACAGCTTTTCATTGGTCTTTACAAAATCTGCAAGGATTTTTGAGTTTTTAAGAAAATATTCTGTTCTGACTGTGATGTTTCCCTCAAATAGAGTTAAAAACATACACATGTGTGTGTGTGATCATAGGGATAGGAGGGAGCCTGCCATACTGCTAAGGGATCCTATTTGCATGTGCAAAATTCCTTCTCTTTTTTCATAAAATAAGCTTGACTGCACAGTGAAATTCATTAGAGTCACAGTCCCCCCAGGTATGTCCAGTGGGACAGAATTGTACAGGAAGCATACATGAGGAGACAGAAATCTTGATAGTCTCCCTATAAAAGTTGTCTCCTTGCATTGATATCACATATTTCTATATTACAGACTCTCAAAGTTTAAAATTGAAATTCTTAAATGATTTTCTTTCTAAAGCCCTAGTCATTACAGGCCCATAATGGACTCTCATACTTTGCAGAATATTTATCCTTCCCATTCCCAAAACAGAATTTAGGAAATGAAGGAGAGGAGAGAATAACTATCATTTACATTTATAAGGAATGATCACCACATACAGTGAATAGTTAAAATAAAAATTACAACAAAAGACACATCACCCTTAATTCCCCTCTAAATACTACCCCCTTTGCATTAAACATTTATCTCATACTTGCTATTTTTTTTTTCTGTACTAGGATTTGAACTCACCACCTCATGTTTGCCAGGTAAGTACCTACACTGCTGAGCTAAATCTCCAACCCATATATTTGCTATTTTATGAAGCAGTTCCAAAAATTCTATTCAATGAGTGACTTTGGTGGTTCTATCATGACACTACTAAATGTCCTGAGTTGATTCCAACAATCTACCATTGTGATCATTTTTTATTTAGGGGAAGGGCCAAAAGTTGCATGGTACCAAGTCCAGCGAATAAGGTACTGAGTTCACACTGTAAGGTGTGTGTGAGGCTGGCTTCCTGTCAGTTTGTTCTCAGCACCAGCAGTCACTGTATTTTTGATCATGCCTCATAAAAAAACAAAGGGAGACTTTGTGAACTGCCTCAGAAAGTGGAAAGGATGATAAGATTAATATACTGGAAGCAAGCAAAAGCATATTGAGGGAAAGTAATAGCAATCTTTTACTATAGCAATTTTTAAAAAACATTCAGTATATTTTGATCATATCATATATGTTTATGAATGACCTTGTTGCCTTTAAATGACAAGTTATGATATATCATTCATTTAAAATTTTTTATAAGATTATAAAGATCTTGTATCTGTCTTTGAACTTCTTATAGTATGCAAATCATGATGGCGTTAGCCAAACTATTACATAAATTTTAAAACAAATGTGCTTTTTAAAATGAGAATATATATAAATGGATTATGTAGAATAGTATAAATTTCAAAAAATTTAACTGACCAAATAGAAAAATAAGTTTGTTGGTTAAGCTACAATGTTTTTACACACTGTTCTTAACAATAGCTTTTGACAAAAGTTCTTTCTGGGATACCCAAAATAAAAACTACTCTGAACATCTGGTTCTTTTGGAGTCTATTATGTGTGATAATTTATGGCAAACAATTCAGCTCAGAAGTGTGTACCCTCGCCTGGCTCCAAGAATATTTCTGCACTAGAAATACACAAAAATAAATTATCTTTGGAATGTACAACAACCTCATGATTTAGGGTTCTGTTTCCAACAGCTTGTGAACAAAGGGTTTTAGAATTGAATGTTACTGGCCACAAAATAAAGGACATCTTTCTATAGTAAGTGGGAACTTACCAATAAAAGTTGAAGAACAATTCAAATGTCCCAAAAAGTTAAAGTAGTTTTAGAGTGAAAATCTAATTCAGTTAGCATCCAATAATTTGAACCATCAATTTCTTGGCCAAGAAAACGTACTGCACCAGAGATCAAGGAGATAAGCGATCACAGAAAGCCCATGAAACAGACTCTATCTGTTTTGGTGTGCAACAGTGCAGGGCTCTCCTGTAAATTTTGAGACTGTGTAGTACAGCCCAGGTTGGAAATTTCATTACTTTGCATTCATTTCTGCTTAAGAATTTAATTTTAGCTGGGGATTTAGCTCAGTGGCATAAGCACCTGCCTGGCTAGCATAAGGTTGTGAGTTCGATCTCCAGCACCCCCTCCAAAAAAAAGAATTTAATTTTAGTTTGAGGAAACAACCCTTCTTCTCTACCAAAACTATGATTCAGATCCAGTAGGAGAGGAGGAGGAACTTCATTGCAGAAGGTACTTTTCAAAAATCTGTTGTGCGGTTCACTGGCTTCTACTTACCAGATTCAGAGAGACAATACTTCACAGAAGACTGACAGACACTATTTCACTCTTTTTCTTCCTCTTCAAACATATTGTTGTGTTATTTCTAAACAATGTGCATTTCCCAATCGGGTCTTTCATATTAGCTTTACTAATTAACAAACCAGCTCTAAGGGCCAAGCTCTAGATACACTCACTTAAAATATAAAATGCAAGGGCTGAACTTACATCTTTTTTTGTTTGTTCGTTTGTTTGTTTTTTGAACCAGGGATTTAACTCATGACTTTGCACTTGCCAGGCAGGCACTTGTGCTGCTGAGGTAAATCCCCAGCCCTGAACTTATAAAATAATTATACCACTAAGCAGGAGAAGAATTCTACTTTCCTATATTGCTTAGGTACAAAAACATTTGATCTGGGTGAGAGTCATGGAAAGAGACTTAACGCTAGTGTGTTAGGAGTTTCTATGAATTAAAGATCAATCAGACAAAAAGTATTAAGGAATAATCATATAGAATAAGAAAGGAAGATTTGATGTAAAATTTACAACTTAAATTTATATTTTCTGTGACAATATTAAAAAATTCTTTTACTGGAACTCAAGCCAAAGGAGAAAGTATCTAAATTGTACTGTATTTTAAGTCAGCTGATGTCATCTAGCACTGTGGATTAGTTACATCTTGAGATTTAGCCTCTCAAAAATAAATAAATCATAATATCTTTTAACCAAAGTACCTTTCAAAGATTTGCTTTCCTCTAGAATATTTTTCTTTTCTTTTCCTTATTTATTTATTTGGTGCAGGAGCTAGAACCCAGGGATTCCTGCATCTTAAGCATGTACTTACCACACATTTCACTGAGAAAAATCAATATTGTTAGCTGTATTTTCCACTTTCTCACTACCCAGTCATTTGCCCTCGAAACAATTATAGCCTTCTTTTCTCCTTTCACCTCACCAAAGCAAATTTCCCTATTCATTCCTATACTTGGTGATACACATCTTGCCTCTTTCTGGACTGCCTCTAAATCTCCATTAATTATCTGCCCTCTCCCACTCCCCTTTTAGAGTGAAGTACATACTAAAATAGCTACAGGCAGGGGCCTAGGATATAGCCCAGGGGCACAGCGCCTGCCTGGCAGGTTGTGAGTTCAATTCCCAGTTATCAAAAGAAAAAAAGAAAAAAAAATAGCTACAGGCAAACATGGAGGGGAAAAAAGAGTTTTAGAAAGCACTATGGGATCTGCAGTATTTCAGACAGCAAGTGAAAAGAGAAACAAGACTAATGACAACAACAAAGTAACAAATCCATGAAGGAGACAGGGTGTGATGATGCTGGGGTAGGAATGTATTCTGCAGGATGCATAAAGGTGGTCACCATAGATTTCCGCATTTTACAAATCCGAGGCAACGGATTTTAGTTTTGCCTCTCTTGAGATGCTTTTCAGCCATTTGAGAGGCACTGAGAGGACATCCGAGGATCAGAGCCTTCCAAAGGCACTGAAAGCAGACTCGTGTTACTCCTACCTTGAGGAGTAACAAGGGTTCCTTTACATTCAATGGGATGAAGGCATGGCTGGCCCCAATATTTTAAGCCTTTTCCAACTGGTTCATTTGTTTCTTTTAATATAATAGTTTGGCCTGGAGAAATAAATGAGGCAGGGTTCACAGTTTCTTCTCCAGTGGGAAGGTTTAATCTATTTCATATTCCAAAATACTATAAATTTTATCATGAGGATTGAAGCTTAATTGCTATTTGAAACTGTTGTCTGTGAAAATTACAAAAAAACTTGTGAGATATAGGTCTCAAAATAAATGATTTCCCAGTAGGTCATTTCTCAATGGGCTTTTCCTTCTTTCCATCTCTGTTTGAATCCTTCAGCATTGGAAGAATCTTTTTAGAGACCTGCTGAGTCACCTTCTTCTTAGAAATTAATGTCAAACTAAGGGCATATTGTATCAAACCAACTTCTACTTTGTCCACCCAAACTAGTTTCATCCCCAGCAGAAAGTAACTACACAAATAATCAACAATGTATCTTACATCATAATGGAAAAACAAAGTATTTTCATCTTTCTATAGTGAAGCAATCATGAAACTTCAAGTAACTTAAATTAGTCCAGTGCTATTCCAAATATACTCTTTCCTCAGTTCAGCCAGCTTCAAAGTCCCAGTGGGCTACCATTAAAGGCAACAGTGATATATATAGTAGTGTAGATATTAATAAATCCTGAACTTTCTCCCTAAATCATCTCGCTTTCCCCCTTCCTTTACCCACCACATTCACAGTTATCCTTCATTTTTCTCAATATGCCCTGTCAGTTTCCACCGTGCGTTTTTCCCTCATGCTGTTTTGGCCTAAAACACTCCTGTTTGGTATCAAGGTAGCTTGTAATATCCTTCAGGTATTCAGTAATCAGCTTTCTCCTGACTGACATGCTAACTGAAAGCAGGAATATTCTTCATGCTTTCAAAGTGTCCTACACTGTTTAAAGTATCTTCTCAAAATTATAGTTAAACATATATGATCAAACCACACCTTCCCATGAGCCAGCAGCAGCCATGCGGAAGAGGAAGAGAATCAAGAAGCCAAAGCACACCCTCCTGTGAGTCTGCTGTTGCACGTGCTGGGAGACAAGAAGAGCAATGGCTCTGTCTCTCCCACCTTAAAACTGGCTGATTCAGAGCAATGGTAAAAGTAAAAAGAAAAAATAACTCAATGCTTGTATTGTTAGATTGACTTCGCAGGCCTAAAGCTGGTAATCTGAGCATCTATTTGGTGGACAACAATAGGCATTATAGCAACTGTGGGGGATATTTTTGTCTTGTTTTTGAAATCCAATGTTTTATTCCATTTTATTGTTTTGTTTTATTCTTACGTCTAATAACCTGAGCAACTATTTTGAAGATAACAGTATGTAATATAATAACCGTTGTTAAATTCCTATCATCTTGTTTTAAAAACTTATATCACTATTGTTTTTTGTTGATGCTGTTGTTTTGATTTTGTTTTTTTTTTGTTTTATGTGCTTATTGATTTTTCTGTTTTCTCCTTAAAAAGTATATAAAATCATTTGTGTGCTATCTCTATCATTGTTATTTCCAGATATGCTATTGCTGAGAATTTCTTCTTCACAAAGCCTCAGCAAATCTCTTATTAAAAGGTCTCCTTTGGTCATAGAAGACAGTGTTAAACACATTTTTTAATCCATTTAGCATTCCTGGGACTTACTTCCTAAAAACTCACCACTGTCCAAATGTAATATTTACAGAATTGAATATTATTTGTGGGCTATTTTTTCTAGATAATTCTTAGAAGTCTATGGTTCTAGGATGTGGCTCTCTCCTCTGATGATTAATTTACATAATTAGGAACAACTCAAGGGCCTTTTATGCTAGGATCTTTCACTATAGATATGACTGCCCAGGCCCTGATAGGTGCCAGGAACAGAAACTTTGCTAAAACATTGATAAGTGAAACAGACTTGAAGCCAGGAAAGTGGTAGGTAAATACCTGAACCCAGTGAGAAGCTCAGTGCATTTAGAAGAATAAAGGAAAAGCACCTCATCTTTAGCAATCTCCAAATTTTTTTTGTGGAATTTTACTGCAAGGAAACATCACCCCTGAAACATCTGTGACCCCAGCCACATGAAGCCACAAGCAGCAGTGGGCAGAGTTACTGCTCCCTGCACAGAACACTCTTCGTGGACAGCATCCTGAAGGCTGGAAGGCCTACTGGGTAATACACGTGTGACCACTCAACCAGTAATTACATACTCTGAATTGTTTATGTTGTCTCCCTCTCACACCCATATGTATGCATGCACACAACCATCAGAGGTATTAAAGGGTGCTAGTGAAAGACACGCTCAAAGAACAGAAGGAAAATCTAGACATGAAAGGGCATGGAAACAAAGAGCATATGGACCCAAGACTTGTACTATTTATTTTTACTTTTTAAATGTGGGTACTAGAATATTTAAAATTATAAATGGAAGGCAGGCACGGGGGTGCACATCTGTAATCTCAACTACTTACAACATGGGCAGGTGGAGGATGAGTTTGAGGTCAGCCTGGGCAATTTGTGAGATGCACTTCAAAACAAATAGTAATTTAAAAATTATAAATTGTCCATGTTTATGACTAACATATTTCAGTTAAACAGTACAAACTCTAAAAAGCCACTAAAAATAAGAGAAAAAAACAGAATTAAAAGTCAATACAGAAAAAACAAAAAAGAGAGAAACATCAACAGAGAAAATAAAATGGCATATTAAATTTTAAAAAGCTAGTTAGAAAGATTAGAGAAAAATAGCTAAAGGAAAAAACAGAAATTTATACTCAAGTGGTAGATTTAAACATAAATGTGTCAATCATTGTAATACATATGAATGAACTAAACGTCTGACTAAAATTTATATATTTGAGCAAACCAGCAACTAGCCTGCCGCCCTGGTAAGTGGTTGTGGTCTGGCAAGCCACGGCCACCCCAGGACAAGAAACAAGAAGCAACAGCGTTTCCTGAGATCCATGCCATGTTGGAACTTAGGACGCTGAGCAAACCAGCAACCAGCCTGCTGCCTACCTGGGCACGGGCTGAGAATCAAGCATACCATACCCGCCACCCCCAGTTAGCAAGTGGGATCCAGGGATCTGGGCATCTCTTGGGAGGTTGACCGTATGTAATCCAGTGAGTGGGGGGGAACTTCCTTCTACTATCTCTTTGAAGGCAGACATTTTTATCACCATTTTACTTTGTCCTGATTAATGGTGTTGCTCTATTCAATATTCTGTTTTGATAAGTTCTATAATATTCTGTATTTCCTTTGATTTTGCTATACCTGATTGAAAGAACAACTGTTGTGAAGATAACGAGATATACAATGGTTGCCCTGGTGATCTGCTGTGATGTTCTGTACCAATTTCACTACACTGTCTCAATTGGCTTTGTTCCATCCTGTTGTGTTGTATATTACTACCTCCAAGTTAATAAAAAATTAAATAAAAAAACAACATGAAAAAACAAGGTAACAAAATACCTCAAAAAACTCCCAACTCCACCAAAGCTGATCCATGTGACATGGATGAGTAGAAACTCAAAAACAAAACAACAGAATTATATAAGATGTTTTAAAAGGAAATAACAACAAAACAGATCAATAAGGTACTGAGCAAACTGAAACATGATATAACTAAACAGATAACGGACTTAAAAAGCAAAAGGAAGAAAAGAAAGTGCTCTAAGGGATATAACTGCATGTATATTTAACTGTGTAGGATTTATAACCATATTACTAAGTTTTTGCTGGATCGTTGAACAGAAGTATTTGCAGCTTCACTGTTTGAATGTCCACTTTGTATGCCTTAATTTTGTAACACAAACAACTATTTCTAAGAGGACAATATGTAATGTAACAACTTGTGATATCTTACTTTTTTTGAAATTCTGTATTATTTCTACCCTTTTTTCTGTTTTGCTTTTTTTTTTCCCTTTAAATAAAACTTTTAAAAAATTTCCAAAAAAAGTATATATAGCTATTTTGGAGAGAGAAGAAAGATGGCAGAATAACAACCAGCAGTGAGTTACAATTACTCTGGGGCCTGGAATCAAGACAAGTGGAAAACAACAACTTAGCAAACAGAAAAAGAAAAGCTCTAGAAAGCAAGCAAAGCCAGTGGGAAAGCTAGAACACACAAAGAAACCAGAGAAACCGAACACAGCTATCGAGAAAACAAAAAAAAGCAGCAGTTCACAATGCTAACCCTGGCTCCCCGGAAGGGGGTCTGTCTCCACAAACACAAGGTATGCCCAGAGTGGGGCAGCCACTTCAGTGATGAACAACAGAATGGCGGCCCAACTGACCCCCCCCAAGCCCATGGTTATTGTAAACTGCAAATACAATGTGAGGTTTTACTCTGAAAGGGACCCCTTTCACAATGCAGGTTAGAGTTGAAGAAGAAACACACAGCATCACCCATCATATTTAGGAGTGAAACAATCAGAAGCTATTTGCGGAAGCCATTTGATTGTCTAAGACTTTCAAATTCTATTCTAGGGACCTGAAGTCACAGAACCAGAAGTCAACCTACTGCAGTGACTGGGTGGGAGACGGCCACGAGAGACAGCCAGGAGAAGGGGAATGCTGGTCACTGACTCCCTGAGAAGTCTAACTAGCAGGAAGTTCGGGCTATGGAGGACACGATGGTCCTGTCCTCTGTGGAAAGAAAGCAGGCTGGCCACACGTGGTTTCTAAAGACGCTGGGTCTGAAAACACTGGGATTAAGTCCATCAGACTCCTTGGTTCCCCTTTCTACTGCCTTCAGCACAGATTTCAGTGATCTGTTTTCTTTCCCTACCTGATCAGAGATACTCCAGGACTTACACAGTGGCCAAGTCCCTAGGTGTACGAGAGAGCTGCCCCTGGGATAAGGTGGGGCAAAGTGAGTCGGGGCAGCAGGAGTCAGGGTGCACAGATGCCACAAACACTGAGAGGCTTGGAGTGCACACAGCCCTGAGGCCCACATAGCATTGACTGACCCCGCCCAGTGGGAAAGGGGGGGCAGTGTACAGCACAGGCCCTGTTATGACTCACTGCCCCACCCCCATACCTGGTAGATTCCGGCACCCCAGGTCCTGCAAAGAAACCACTCACCCAAATACCTCAATTTGGAGGATATTTTTGGACTCATTTTTCTTTTCTTTGTGTTTTGTTAGTATTTTTCCTTTCTTTTGTTCTTTGCTTTTTTTCTTGTGTTTTGTTATATTTATTAATGCTATTTAATTTTTATTCTTTAATTGGATTTTTTATCTCATTATTTCATTTTCCATCTTGTCTTTCAAATTCAACTTTTCATTTTTCCCTTTCCTGTCTCCTCCATTTTTATTATTATACTATCTTACTATTAGTGTTAAGCTATTTGGTTTGCTCTTTGCTATTATTGCTGAACTATTTTCTATTGTTAATGATGGTATAGTTTTTGGTTTTAATAGATATTCTCTGCATATTTTTGTTTATATTATTGAGTCTATTATTATTGCTAAAGATCTCAATTCTATTATTATTGGTATTGTAGTTTTTATTGGTTCTCACAGTATGTCAATATTTGGTTTGCCTTTGAACTTATTCTTTTCTTTTCTTTTTTTATTTATTTTTTGTACTAGGGATCGAACTCATGACCTTGCACTTGCCAGGTAGGTGCTTATGTTGCTGAGCTAAATCCCCAGCCCTGCCTTTGAATTTATTCTTATTGCTGATTTCTATTGTTAATGGTGGCTTTGTTGTTATTTTTAATTGGTTTTTATTGTATGCCAATACCTTATCATTGTATTGTCAACGTTACTACAGTTTGTTTTCTATTTTTTGAGTAGTGCCAAGGACCAAGCCTCCTTCCAGGAAAAGGCTGGGTGCTAAGAATAACTTCAAATATTACCAGAAAATAAGTTGACGATGTTTTTGTCATAGTAGCTTTGTAGTATAATTTTAAGTCAGGAATTCTGAAGTCCCCTGCCTTGCCAGAAAGAACAGTGATTATCAAGAAATCAATCAATAACAAATACTGGTTGGCCTGCAGGAAAAAGGAACTCTTCTCCACTGTTGGTGGAAGTGTAAATTAGTGCAACAACTGTGAAAACCAGTGTGGAGATTCTGCATAAAGCTAAAACTAGAGGTTCCATTGGACCCTGATATTCCCCTCTTGCCATCTGTCCAGAAGAAATAAAAACTTTCATACCACAGCAACATACGCGCAGCCATGTAAATAGTGGAAGTTTGTAACAGCTAAATCTTGGAAGCAGCTCAAATGCCCATCAACCAAAGAGTAGAAGAAAAAGATGTGGTCTTTTTATATCCTGAAGTACTACTCAGTTTTAAAGAAGGACAAACTTGAGACATGTCTAGGTAAGTGGATACACCTTGAGACCATACACTGAAGTGAAGTAAGTTCAACACACATGTGTAAATATTGCATTATTGATCTAGTGTGAGAATCTGCAAGTGTAAATGAGGACTAAAATTTATAATATTGGGAAGTAGGAAGAAAATGTTTAAATAAGAAGGAGAATAAAGGAGGGTATGAAAGAAAGGGAAAAAAAGAGAAAAGAAAGAAAAAATGGAAACAAAGCTTTTGTACATAAGGAAGGAAAGAGGAATTGAAGGGAGGGGAGGGGAACGGGAAAACAGAAGAATCAGGATATATCATGTGCCGGTACAAATTCTCCGTGATGAATGTGATCTAAAATGTACTAATAAGCTTAATATTAAAAAGAAATTATGAGAAGAAATAAAGCAGAAATTCAGGATATGAAAGAATGGGTAGCAGATTTAACCAGTCTGAGGAAAGAGTATCAAAACTGGAGACAAGGTTGATGTAGATTACGTACTCACTGACACCCTAAACTCAAGCAGATGAAATGAAGCTGGATCCGAGAGCTGCTAGATGATAAAAAAGAAAAATTCACTGTTGTAGAAATAAAGGAATAATTAGAAGGTGATTCAAAACAAAGAAAAAATGTATTCACTGAAATCATAGCAGAAAATGGTGTCTTCCCAAAAGATTCACAGACATCATATTACAGTGTTATGAACTTACCCACATTCATAGCAGCATGCATAAAAAGAGATAAATCTTGTTGCTGGCCTATAAGCCCATTTACAGATGCATAAATAAAGAAAATGGAGTGTATTATATGTACAGCAGAGAACTATCCAGCCATGAAGAATAATTTGAGTCATTTATTGAAAAATGAATGTATATGGAGACCAAAACAATAAGTGAAATCAATAAGACACAGAATATTACAGATCACGTGATTTTTCTTATATGAGAAATCCGAAGTATAAATAACTTAAAAAGACAAATAAAAGACAGATAATAGGAAACAAGAATATAAATTTTGTGGACATCGAAAAGGTTTGGGGTTTGGCAAGAGAGAATGGAGGAAAGGGTAAAGGAAATTAAATAGGAGCAGGATGCAATATGTACAAGTGCTAATTCCCCACAGTGAACATCTTTACTATGTGTTACAAATGTAGTCTAATAAAAGTATAGTTTAAGAAAGCATACATCACTCTTTTGGGTGAAAACAAAATGACCCAGCCTAATTATATGCTAATTTAAAAAGTTGAAAGAGACATATCAATTAATAATGAATTTAAAAGATTAAACATCTAAACATGAAGCATAAGAAAGACAATCTGCTTACACTATTACGTTATATTAATAAAAGTCACAATTCACTATGAAGACATACTATTAAGTCACATAGCTCTAACAGAAATACCCTCAAACACTAGAAGAAAAAAGCTTAACAACACAAGTTTAATAAATTCACAACCACATCTTGTGATTAAGCCTTTTATTTAGTAGTAGTGTAAATAAATTAGAAATATTTCAAACACTTAGATTTTATCCACAAAATTTACTTATTTTACATTTGTAGAGTGCTGCATCTAATAACTGCAGAAGATACATTCTTTTCAAGTGCACACTGGCTTTTCTGTAAGATAATACACAAACTTAGCCATACAAAGTCTTACTAGATTTTGAAGGTTGAAAATCATAGATTATATTATTTGCTCATGAGAGTATTATTAGAAAACATTAATTTAAAATGTGTAGAAAATCCCACAAAATAATTGGAAATTAAATAAAATAATTGTAAGTAACTCAGAGATTAAAAGTGGTGCCACAAGAAAAACTTTAAAAGATATTTGGAAACAAGTGACTTGAAAAAGTTACATGTCAAAATCTGTGAGATGTAGTTAAAGCAGTAGTCATTAAAAATTTTGTAACTTAAAGACCTGTCTTAGTAAATAAGAGAAGGCACAATGATCTGTGCTCCCAGCTAAAGAAAGGAAAATCAAATACCAAATAAATAAGAGAGAATGACAATAATGATCACAGTAAAATATAAAACATAAAAAAAAAGCGCTAAAGTTAAACAACCTTGTAAAATTGAAAACTCTTAGTAAGATTGATCAAGGAGTTATATAGGGAAAACTTGATTTCTGAATATCAGGAGTAAAGAGAAGTTATAACTCCATGTACTATAAGTACTAATTTTAAAAAGTAAATACCATGAATAATTTTATGTCAGTAAATTTGTCTATATGCATGAAATACAAAAATTCGGAAAAAAAAACTCATGAAAACTGGCACCATAAGAGATCAAGGATGTAAGTAGCCCTAAGCCCATTAAATAAATTAAGTAATTTTAAAATTCCCCACAAGGAAAGCTCCATAACAAAATTGTTTTACCGTGAATTCTACCAAACATTTAGGAAAGAAATTATATCAATTTTATATCCACCCTTTTAAAAATAAGAGATAATGATCCCTAAGTCATTTTATTAGTCTTGTATAATTCTGAAATCAAAAGGATATTATGAGCATATTGGAAGCTAGTGCCTCTCATGAATATAGACTTAATAATAAGATATTACCATATAAAATATAGAAATATATAAAACTGTCACGAACAAATGAGGTACATTTCCAGAATGCAAGATTAATTTCACTTACAAAAATTAAACAATATAATTCACTAGAGTAACAGATTAAGGAGACATAATTCTATGATCAGTTTAACTGACACGAAAACCACTAACGTGGCCTACCATTCATTTAGTTTAAAAACACAAACTAAGAAGCAATTTTTTTTCAACAAAAGAAGTGTCTAAAGAAACTTAGACTAATAAGATTCTTAACTTTGAAATATTAGACAGTTTCTCTGTAAGACACACATAATAGAAGGATGTCATTCTTATTACTTCAGTTCAAAATTACATTAGAGGCCTTGTCTTTGCAGTTAAGAAAAGAAATGGGTAAAACATAAAAATTGGATAGAAAATAATTTTAAATTTAATTGGTACAAATACCCACAAATAGAAAAATTGGTCTGACATAGTATCTAGAAACAAACCTTAACTTGTAACAAAGCCATGACTGGAACACAGAGAAGAAGGAGAGTCTCGTTCACAATTATGCTCAGTCAGCTAGATAACATGAATATATTTAGCTTTGACCATTTCACATCACACACAAAGGTCAACTTCACATAGATGCTGCATATAAGTGTTAAAGATAAAAGGAAAAATCCTTTTAGAACAATATATGACAGTATATTTGTGACCTTGAGCTATGCAAAGATTTCTTAAACTGGAGAAGCAATTTGAACCATTCAAAATACCCAATTTTTCATTATCAAAATAGATCAGAAAGACATGAAATTCTAGCTACAGAGAGAAAGAGGAATTCTTGCACATTAATGTCAACCAGGAAAAGTCAACAGGAATACAAGAAAAGAAAACTTGAGAAAAGTGAATAATAGAAACTTGCATAAACATTTCCAAAAAGATAGATTTTCAAATGATTGATGAACATGAAAAAAAAAAAGACCTTGACAGCACCAAGTATTGCAAATATGCAGAGCATCTGCGACTCACACACTCTTGAATGCAGCATTGGTTAAATCACTTTGGCAAACTTCGCGGTAGCACCTGAAAAAACTGAATATTCACAGACTCTATGGTAGGCACTACCAGAAATGCAGACAGACAAGCAGGGGAGCTTAGCATTAGGGCTATGGTGAAGTAAAGAGGTCCTAGGGCTGGATACTTAAAGAGGCACTCACCCTACTATCACAAGTGTGAACGTCAGTGCAGTTTGCATCTCAGGGACCTCTTGTCTCACCCTAGTTCCAGCTCTGACCCTGACTACAGTGTTCCTAACAGCCCAAACACCAACTATCCATCAACATCAGAACACATAAAACTGTGTAATGTTTGTAAGAATTCCTATGTAGCAGTGAAAGAATGAACTGGTAACAAATAACAAATAACATATATCAACCTCACAAACAATGCTGGGTGCAAAAGACCTCTCACCCAACAGTGCGCCATGCCGTTCATAAAATTCAAGAGCAGACAAAACTAACCAGCTACCAGAGCGGAGAGAAGGGTGACTGGTTTCATAAGGAATTATGACTCTGAGAGGGTCGGAGGAGTCTGGAGTCCTGGAAAAATCTGTATCTTGATCAAGATGCCAGTTACATATATATGAACACTTTGTAAACATCCACTGAGGTGCATATGATCATTACATATGTTCTATGTGTGCATACACACACACACACACACACACACACACACACACATATATATGTGTGTGTGTATCATTAGGTATCATTCATGGTTTGCATTTCTATGTCTGAATCAACTGAAAAGTTCACAAAAAATCACTGAAAAATGAGCATCGAATTGTAGAGAGTGTTATGTTGAAGAAAAGAAAAGTAGGTTCCTTAAGGAATAAGGGATGGGGGGGGGCTTCCTCTATATCTGTAATGTTTCATTTAGTTTAAATTGTAATGAAATGAATATAGCAAAATGGTAGATTTAATAGGGGTGGGTAATAAGCATTCAGTTCATTGCTTTTTCTTGGTAGTTTAACTGTTTCATACTTTTAAAAAACCAGTGTTAGCTTTGTGAAACTGAGCATTCATGGGGAAGATTGTAGAACCCACATCAATTATCAGCACCTCTTGCAATCTGCTATAGAGCGCTGCCTTCTGCAGTAGACATCTCATCCTAGTCCCCATCAAGTCAAAATATATTTACAACCAGCCCTTTGATTTCAGAAGAAAACTGTGTAAAATAAGGAGAGCTTGTTTTACTGTTTCTTTGACATTATGGCTTTTGAAATTGAAGCTAAGGAAAGAATATCCTGCCCCTTTGTGCCCATCAGTCTGATGTTCCTTGCAAAACAGATTATGAGTGGTCCTGCTCACCTCTCACTGATCCCAAACCATACAAAATAGAGTAAATAAGATTAACTTTACACTGGGGGGAACTGCTGCATGAAAAGCTTTCAACTGTACACGCAAACTTGTAGAGTTTATTTGCACTCTTCCTTTTACCCTTTACGCTTAGGTTTCAAAGAAACTACTGTCAGTGTTAGGACTTTTCAGTGTGCTTCCGTCAGCCTCCTCATTTCCATTTCACAAATGGCTTCTTCTCATGTATTAGAAATAGTCTCTTTAGGGTCTATTAACCATCTATCTTGCTGCTGAGCGGAAGAGTTCCTCAGTCATTATTGCGGCTAGGAAACCAACTGGACAGCCTGCATAGAAACTGCCCACGATTCCGCCCAATGTAGGACCTGTGACAGGAGTTCTATAAATCTGTTCTAACCTCAGCTGACTCCACTTCTCTGCTTGTTCTAGGCTCAGTTAGGAGTGAGGACAAGGGAAAGAGAATCAGAATAGATCCAAAGGAACATGGTGACAAACTGACTCCACGGAAAAATGGAAATACATTATTTAGTGGAAAGAGCAATGCTCTTATGAGACAGCAAACTACATTAGAATTTTTACTTGCTAAGTTGACCAGTCATGAACAAATCATTGTCTCTAAGACTACTTAATGCAAAATGAATAAGGTAATAATACTTTTTGCAGTTTTGTGTGGTTTGTATGTTGTGAAATTTTGAGCATATTACATGAGTATAAGGCACTAAGGAAAATTCTTATCACTGACTCCTTTACCATTCTCAGCATCACAATAATTTCCAATTTAGCTTTATCTCCAACAACTCATTAGTCATTGTATGTTGGTTTCATCTCCTCCATCTCTTTCCTCCACATCTCAGCAGGCTGCTTGTTATCCTTATAACAGACTGAGGACTATCAGGATATTTGAGCTTTTATCATTCTTGTCTTCTCTTTTAAGTTTTGATATTACTGAAATGTTCTTTTGGCTTAGATTGATAATGTGCCATTTACAAGCAAATCGCAAAGTAATAGGAACCTCTCAAAAGACAAATTACTGAGATATTACTGAGTCAGGATAGGGATGGAGCTCTTTGGGATATGGTCAAGAAAGATAGAGGTTTTGAACAGAAATAATTTTGGATCTTGGTCCTAAAGGTCCTGAAACTTTTGCAGATTTCTTGCTTTGGAACCTCATCACTGTACAATTGCTAAACCTTACATTTATTCCTTCTTATACATCAATTTGGAAATTGCATGTGGCAGCTTGACTTTCATTCGGTATATAGGGATCTTAAATTTTAAAATGTTGTGCTGCAAAGGCGATGACTGGGGCTGGAGTATAGCTCAGAGGTATGGCACCTACCTGGCAAGCATAAGGTACTGAGTTCAGTTCCTGGTTCAAAAAAAAGGGAAAGGAATGGAAATGATAATCATCCCCTCCCTCATATTTCCATTGACTTTGAGCTCAAACTTCCTCTCTCCAGAGAGAGGAATACTGGAATCTCCATTTTCTTTGTCTTCTTCATTGATCCTTATCAAAGGAAAGAGTCATTAATCTGGTGATTCAGAGAACGATATTATCCTGGTGGGCACTGACACTGATTTGGCCATTTCATCTCTTTCTGCTCTCTCATGTAAAGGAGTGTCATAGTCCCAATCAATGAACCTGAATGAATGACCAACTTCAGACTAGTGAGACAGGCCTGACTGCCTTCAGGTTAGTGGAGAAGGAGAGAGAACAACTCAGCCTCAAGCCTTGGCCTCAGTTTTCCCAGGCATGCTGGCACTTGACTTATACAGTGCTTTTCCTCTGTTAGCCCAGAGATTCTGAATACATGTTCATCAGGGACTTCTAGTAGGGGAATTCTGCTCCTCAAAGCCCTAAAGAGAACTACACCTAAGAGCCTGGATTCAGGTTCCTGAGCTTGAAACCATATCCTATAACTTGGAAATGAGGAGGCTTCCTGCAGCCTACACGGTCAGACCAATCCTGCTGTGCACTGAGTGATGGCCTTGGACAATGAAATTTTTGAATTTTATCAAATTTAGTCATCTTGAGAAATATCTCTTGAAAAAGAAAATAACAGGTTAATGCAAACTTTTGGTTAACATGAGTAAGCGCCCCTTCTAGGTGCTGTAGTCTGTAGGTGGGCATGGCCAGTCTCTCACAGCAGTCTAAAGTAGCCCAATTGAGCAAATCTGGGAACATGATGAAATTGTTATTAGTTTGTATCAGAGCCCAGAACCACCACGAGATAGAATCCAGTCTCAGTTTACAGTTGTGGATCAGAAGTCAGGTAGCAGCCTTGATCGACTAGCTAGGGAATAACACTTGTCTCACTGTCACAAGACCGTGAGTTTAGTCAATGTGAAATATGCAAGAACAGGCAGTAGGTGAGCAATGCAGTGGGAAAGGAAGACTGCAAGATTTCTCTGCCTCTTACACCAGACGAAAGTCTCTAAGGACAATCCTAGGCCAAAGGTCAGTATGGTTACTCCTGTCAAGGGTTACAAATATTCTAAGTGGGAAGAGAATCCATGAAAACATTTTCTTGACATTTTGCCATACAGTGGGATACTGGAAAAATAGAATGAGAGCGAAGCATGTGTTGAAGGATCCTTTACACTCGCCCTCTCCATATGGAAAAAGAACTAATTTCCATACAAGGTGTTCCTCTGCAATTCTGGCAGAATATCAATTCTACTGTTGTCTTGCTTCAAGAGATAATTGATCAACACATCTGCACTTTCCTCATGCAAATTTGTGACTGTTTTACACTGTATCAACATTCTCTTCCTAAAAATGGCAGTGCCGGAGGAATCCTCTGTGAAATCCTAGTCCCGGGTGTGTGTCTGTGTGTGTGTGTGTGTGTGTGTGTGTGTGTGTGTGTGTGTGTGTATTGGGAGGATGAGTTTGCAATGGTCAAATATAATTTTTTTCCTTTTAAAATTTCATTTAAAAGGAGGTAGAAATAATACATAATTTCAAAAAAAAATAAACAGTAAGAAATCACTAGTTGCTAAATTACATATTGTCCTCTTAGAAATAGTTGTTCAAGTTACAAAAGTAAAGCACACAAAGTGGACATTTAAACAGCGAGACTGCAAACAGTTCTGTTCAACTATCCAACAAAAACTTAGTATTATGATTATCAATCCTACTCAAATATAATTTTAAAAGGCAAAATAACAAGCCCCTGCAGGAAATTCACAAGGTTTGCTGACACAATAAAGCTCTGAATGATTCAGCAAATAGCAATAAACAAAAAACCTGTTCAACATTTTTAAACTCAGTATCTTCTGAAAGTTGAATGCCCATAGCAGTTCTTTTCCATAGAATAGCTACTAGTCTCCACTATGACAGAATTCTCATTCAGAAGTATTTATTTTGGAAAACTGTGTCCTGTGATTTTATAGGCACAAAGGCACTGTGAGGACACTTGACTCTTGTTTTCTGTCCCAAATGTCAATGATAGTGAGAAAAAGAAAAAAGAAGAAAAGGAAAAGAAGAGGAAGAAGAGGAAGAGGAAGAAGAAGCAGAGGAGGAAGAGGAGGAAGAGGAGGAAGAGAAAAAGAAAGAGGAGGAGGAGGAGAAAAAGAAAGAGGAAGAGGAGGAGGAGGAGGAAAAGGGGAAATCCCTTCCAAAAGCACAAGAGAATGGTTCAGTATATTTACTGTATTAATGAGTTAGTTGCCAAACATACCAGAAATTAGTACACTGCAGCACTGTTGGACCTAATTGGTGTAGGCTATCCTAACTTACAGACATACCAGTTGTAGTCTGTAGCCCACAGGAGCAAGAGAACAGATCTTCATCTGTATCCCTCAGACTCACTAGTGGACATGCTTTCCTACCATAACCCTGGATCACCTCCATGTTTACATGTCACTTTGCAGCTGGGTCCTTCCCGCCCCAGAGCCTGACCTCCTGGCATCAAAAACAAGGGACAGTGTGAAAACTACAGGTTCAGGGAAGAGCAACATCTGTTGCCATTAGTTATGACTGCATTAAAAATCACTCAGTGCTCAGAAGTATAAAGAGAAATGATTTAGGGTTCATCACAGGTGTGTAGGTTGGCTGGCCTCAGCCATTCTGCTCCACATAATGCAGCTGAGGTCATTAATGTGAATGCAGTCAACTGAGTTTCAACTGGGACTGGAACATTTACAAATACAGCTCAGGTATCACCCCCTTATGTGAGAATTGCTTTGTACAGAAAGAGACAGGAAGACTGTCAGTGGCTCTATTTGGAAACCATCTACCTCACCATCTACTGACTATGCTTCACATATACAGAGCCAGTTGGTCATAAGCAGAAAACTCAGTATCATCCTGACAAAAGGGCCCATCTAAGCTAATGCAAAGCTTGGATCTTTTCATTTAGAATAGGGGTAGCAAATATTTTAGAGCTTTCAGCAATAACAAACAGCCCACTACAACAGGCATGCCACAGGGCCACCACTATGTGATCCTTCAGGAAAACATTTCTTTCTTCTGGGCTCCAGTAGGATCAAAATAAATGAACACCTAATGTTTTCTACCTTCTCACTGTCTAAGGTTTTGAAGAGGTGTCTGGAATAATATATCCTAGATTAACATTAAATGTTTTTATGGACAAATTTGCTTCCCTGAATACTCAGTAAATTATAGATTAAGCCTCTAATTCTTGATGTTTTTATTTGCTGTTATACTAGTTCCTACAGATTAATAACATTCTTCTTATCAATAGTCTAACTAAAGTGAGGCTGGAAGTAGCCATACCCAGAGGGAAAATGGTAAATGTTTATTTAACAGTATTATCACCTCCCCTTCAAGGAGCCAGCTCTTCTTTTTGCCTTATTCCCATGTAAAGTACAAGGGAAGATGAGTGGGTTAGACAGCTGCCTACATAGTACATTTTATGGGAAGCTAAGAAGAGACCATGCCCAAAAATAATCTTCACAGCTGCCATGTCGTGGTGCTTGAAATTCTATCCTAGAAATTCATTTCATTCACTTATGGGATGACTTTCCTAAGATTCAGAGACAGAATGTAAAGACCCTGGGTTATGAGAACATACAAAGTTGTCTCTGTCCATTAGCATCCCAACCTAGGTTGCAAGGCTGGTCTATGAGGTACATGGAGTGAGGCTGGGGCTCTGTAGTTTGGTGTATTCTTGAGGGGTAAGAGGGAGGGTGCCTCTCCTGGGGCCAACTGGGTGCTCTGCATGGGTGACAGGGAGGTGGAACAAGACCCTACCCACTAATTTCACATGTCGGAAGAGTATTAATGGAAGGGAAGGAGAAGGTGCAGGAGTGGAAGTGAGAAAAAGGCAAAATGATGTTAACTTTTACATTAACATTTTCTTATCATAATTAAGACCAAGAAGACATAGAAAACTACATAGCAAAGGCATTCAGAGGGAGATTTGAATTCATTTTACCCACCCTGTAAAAGGTTGTCAAAAGACTGTCAACCAAAAATAACTAATATTTATATTGTACTTGCTATGAAGACATTGTATTCATTGATGTTCACATCTGTTTCTGAGAACATCATATTCACTGACGGTGAGAAAAGTCATGTGACATAGGCACTCTTACTGCCATTTTAAAGATGGGGACACTGAGGCTAAGAATATAAATTGAGGTTAGGAATATAGACTGACTTTTTTATGATCCCACAGTGAAAATGTAAAGCCAGGATTGAATCCAGTCTGGCTGGAGCTCAGATCCCTCACTCCATCACTATAATTTAGTGCTTACCTGAGGCCATCTCATACAGAGATGCGTAAGTACACAGAGACTGTGCTAGAAAGCAAAGAAACTACTTTCAATACTGCCTTTTAAGACAGGAAATCTGGAGACTAAAGTTCAGTTTTTTAAATAAGATAGTACTAGTATTGCTAGAAACTTTGTTGCATGTCTTTTATATTTATAGGACTGAACAGACTACTGAAATGATATTTTCTGCAAGAATAACATGAAGATAATTTCCTAAATTTCATTTGAAGTGACTCAAAATTTACAGTCAATTAAAAAAAACTACTAGAGAAACAAATTTCCACCTCCAAAGAGTAGGATTTCTTCTCTTCTTTTCTGTCACAAAGTTCAGCCACCTGACCCTTGGACACGGAGCCTCAGGAGGAGGCATTCTGACCAATCCTACCACACCCAGCAGACCAACTGACACTGTGGCCATCCCAGCAGAACTAGAGGACCGTTTTTGAAAACACAGCCATCTCTCCTTTCTGTGAGTATGACTGTGAAATTCACCCACCTTCGAATGCTAGAAAAACTGGTTAATGCATGTTCTGCCCCTGTTCTTTGTACTACTGCTTTCTTTCCTCCACCAGTGCACCTTATCAATAGCCATTTCTTCTGCTGCCATTAGACTTTGCCACTAAAGTGAGTTAATAAAAACTGAACTTAGGTTGTAGCCAGAAAAGTAAGTGTGGCCAATCACAAATCCCTACAGTACACAGTTAATACTTCTAAGTTCTAAATCAGTAGATTAGAAGGCTGGCTTACTAAAAGGGAATATAGTATCAAGTATTTCAATCTAGTGAGAGAATTTACCGCCCTACACTCTAGCTCTCAGTTAATGGAAATGCATCAGACATTAGGGAAAAGAAATGCAATTTCCAAAAGGCAGCACTACAGATGCAGTTCATCTAGAAGAAGCCAAAGGCTGTATCTCTTGTGTATTCTATTCTCCCTAGTGGCTTACACCCCAGTGCAGTGTTATAGCCCTGCCACTAAGAAGCATTTAGAAAGAAATACATGGGAAATTTTCTTTGATGATTATGACTGAGAGGCACTATTGGCATTTAACGATGTTAAATGTCCTGAAATTTTCATAGGTGGATCCTGCACAATGGAGAATTTTCACCAAGATCATCCCTGTTATAGAATACTACATCAGAGAGATCCACTACCACGTCTTAGAGCCTCCGGTCTTCACACTGGCTGCTACTGACTTAGAATGACCAAATTAACTCTTTGTTGGAAACTTGTAATCTTCTCTCAATTTTAATTGATTCATAGGAAGGCTGCAATTCAACTGTATTGCACACAATTTAAAAGCAACAAGGGAAGTCAAACTCCCAGAGGATGTGTGAAGCCAAAGATAGTACTCAACCTGTATATAGGACTTGCTTTTCTCTACATCCATACATACCTATGATAAAGTTCCATTTACACATTAGCCCAATATATTAATAACAAACAACAAAGTAATTATAAAATATACTTTAATCGAAGCTATTTAAAACTTGCTGTTTATTTCTTGATTTTCTACTTAGCATCTTTGGCATGTGATTGAGTACAAGGAAATGAAACTATGGAAAGCAGAAACAGCAAAAGTTGAAATGCTAGTGTATTAGAGTGACAGGCACATCCATTAGGCAGAGAATAGTGAAGAAAATCTTTCTAAGCACAATTCAGATTTGCAGGATTCTATAACACAGGAGGATGTCAAGTGAATGCATTTGGAAAAGAGCTAATAGATACATGGAAATAAATATCTGAGCCAAAGTCAGTTATTATTTGTCCTTCTTTCTCTTCTCGTTCTCTGAAAAGAGTTATTGAGTGACCACTAAGTATGGGAATCACAAAACAGTAATGAATGATACATGGTATAAGTTTCTGTTCTCAAGGATTATACATCCCATTGAGAAAACTACCATTAATCAAACAATCACAAAAAAATGCTGATGAAGACCAATGTGACCAGCCATGATCACTAGTCGCATCACCTCCTAATTCAAAGAGCACTAGGTGAGTATAACTTGTGCCTTGTGATTTCTGAATTCCATCATCACCAAGTGAGTTAGAAGACTCACCATGAAACTTCAGGAGACTTGTGTTCCCTAGGCATCCAAATGCACACTGTTTTGGTTAGTACTCTGGGTTCTGAGTGGCTAGAACAAAGATTCATAGATTTTCCAGACTGTATGGAACACTTAGAATGAGTCGTCCAGAACGAGAAGCCCTCTTCCAAACAGTGTCTGGATGACATCTCCTACAAAGAGGCCACAGAGATGTTAAACAACACAGGTGGCTTTGACATCCCTGGAGGAGCTTTGGGGAGCAATCTGTGTAATTAAACTAGTACTACAAACGTTTATAGAATGAAAACTCTGGGCTTTGTTCCCCAGAAAGGCCCGAGGACTCAAAGTTGAATAGTAAGCAGCCTTTGCTCTCAGAGGAATGAGGCTGGACAAAAAGTGTGACATCCACTGCAGTAAGTTCCTGCGAACAAAGTGATGGCCAAGTATCACGTGCTTACAGAGCGGGCGATTATTTACTCCTCATTGTATTGAGAGAGATCTGTCTGGTTTCAGATGAGAATGCTAAGAAATGCAGAACTTAATTTTCTACCTTTCCTGGTAGAGATGTTTCATGCTTTTTGCTTAGTATAAACTATCCCAAGATCAAAACATATGACTTGTTTATTGAGTCTGGATTCTCCATATTTCTTGTCTAACCCTAATACAGAATACTACTTTAATAATAATGTTTTAATTCTGATCAACTGAGTGAATCAGGAAAATTCCTTGCAAATACATGAAGGTCACTGCGACCTTCTCTTTTCATGCCTTTACGCATCCTGCCAGCATTCCCAGAATCACCCACTGCAGCTTACACAAACTCGTCCAGAGCTCAGTGTAGCTGGTGCTAAACAGAAGTGGGGAGAGGAGGAAAGACAGCCCATCTCCCTCACCCCTGACTGCCTAGGCATGACTTAGGTCCACAGTCAAGCCACAAGTCCTTAATCTGCTTGCTGATCCCCTTCTTGGAGGACAAAGACAGGAAAGTATTGTTGTCTCCCGACACCAAAGGAGCTGCTCTGTTTACTTTAAGGATGGGTCTTCAGCTGGAAGCTGTATGAGCTCAAAGCAAAGGCCACACTTTGCTATAAAGAAACCTGAAAGAAGGCAGCTAAGCTCACCACTATACCACCACGGCAAGAAACCTGAAGGATGAAAGGGTTTATTAGGGCAAAACCACTAAGAGTCCTTCTGCAAATAGACATTCGGGTGATGAAAATTAGGAAGAGTCAGAAACCCAACTTTCCCTTAGAACCCCTAGGAGCTGTCTCTTGCTCCTTCTACCTTCAGTGCCTTGTTTTAAGTCTGGTGATTCCTGGGTAAGAGACAATTCATGCTACTCAGACACAGCTGGAGAAGGTAACAGTAATATCACTTAAGAAATGCACAGTAAATTCCTCTGTGCCACGCCACACTGAAAGAGCTCATCTGTTTCTGTCAAATTTTGCCATGATTTCCTTCAAAGCTGCAAATGCCTTGGCCTTGGTTTCAGCCCATTTCCTCCAGCCCTCGTGAAAGGTGTCACACATAAGAGTCAGGCTAATGCTAATTCTTTCTTTTAAAAGGCAGTACAACAAATTATGCCAAAAGATTAAATGCCATTTACACACAACATGCATGAAGACTGTGATGGAGAGGATAATTTTATATAAAGTATGCTTCATGAACTCTCAATAGAGCACCGGGCAGGATATACCTACAAAACAGTAGCTGTTAGGAAATCCAAAGGTGGTGATAACTAATCTTGGAAAGCTAAGCTCGAGGTGGCCGTTAGGTACCACATTCAGTGTTTGCTGATTCCCATGCCACCTGGGTCCTCCCCTTTACATGATATTTTACCTCTTTTCTCCTTGCTTGGTACCAGGACAGTCACTGCTGGCCGGTGAAGGCCAGAATAAATGATGCAACACAATTGAGGTTTGGGGAAGACAATGGACAAACTCTCCACAACCTGAGAAGGTCCATACAGCAATTATGATGCTGACATGTTAGAGAACACGGAACCTGGTCAATGTCAAAATATGTGACTATCATCCATGTGTGAGAGATGATCATTGCTTATTGTTATCTAAAGAAAATGATCTTTTATAAAGATATGTGTCACACTCTGAGGATGAAGTGTAACAGGTATTGTTACCGCTTCCAGTCTGACAGTGTAACGTTACCTGTGTTACACTGTGTTACTATGATTTAGGAAGGGTTTACTTCAAGAGCTCACTTCTGCATTCTGGTTAGGTATGCACTGCTATGGCCAGATAGCTGCAGCAATAAAGCAGTAGTTCTCTGACTACCCTAGGTCAATTGCATCTATTTATTGTCAGAGTCTGTATGACATACAGGTCTCACATGGAGGTTGCAAACATAATTTATGTACTCATTGATTAAAAGCACACAGGGTGGGGATGTAGCGCAGTGGTAGTGTGCTTGGGTGGCAAGTGCAAAGTTCTAAGTTCCATGCCCAGTAGCACAAACAAGCAAACAAACACAAACCTACCGTGGATAGGCATATGGACTCTGACAATAAATAGATGCAATTGACTTAGGGTGGTCAGAGAAACATTTTCTAGATTAGAAATTTTTTAGTTAAAATCTGATGTAAAAATGAAGCAAAGGGACAGGAGTTCTATTCAGACTGGGGTCGTCAGACCTACTGAGGACTCTCTGTTCCCACTCTGCACCAACACAAAGACAATAACAGACAATCAGCATTTAGAAGTTTTTAGAGCAACTTGACAGAGTAATTTTATATATTTTGAATCTAATAAAAGGTGGGGCTTGTATTTTATGTCTTCTTTACTCATTTTATTTTCCACTATTTCATTTTTATTATACTTATAAAAGTATCAGTCCATGATGGATTAGACGTTTAACAAACAGCTAGTCTTTCATCACAGGTAGCCTGTAAAGCACGGCCCCAGCCAGGAGGAAAATGTGTACAAAGGGCCTGAATAGGAACAAGCAGAGCCATCTAGAAGGAGATGGCAGTGGAGATGAAAGAAGGCTGGAGATGTGGGACCTGAGGGCATGAGCATATGTATGAGGGTCAGAGCTGTGAGTGCTGCTGCCACCAGCAAGGGAGTGAGGATGGGCCTGCTGTGCTTGTGTGTGTGCTGGCTGGCGGCAAAGACGAGCCACAAGAAAAACAAAGGGGCAGAAGCACGAATGGGTGGGAGACAGAAGTAGGGTTGAGTCTAAGAAGGTAGAAGAAGAGGATGCACCAAGTAGGAGCAATGGTCAGCAGGTGTTATCATTTGTTTCTAGATGCCCCCCAAAGCCTCATGCATTCATAGTTTTTTGGGGGAGATAGCTGAATCTAAAGTATGTGACTGATTCATAGTACAATACTGGGATTAAGGGTAGGTAACTGTTGAATCAGTCCACTGATTGGTTTGGCACCACTCTAATCCCAGTAAACTGGATGAAATACAAGGGACAGAAAGAGGCTTGGCTGTCTTGTTCCATCTCTGTCTCTGTCTCTGTCTGTCTCTCTCTGTCTCTCTCTCACTCTCTCTCTCTTCCATTGCTTTTAACATCTTCTACCACCATGAACTGCTGCCCCACTGCTATGTGTCACCATACCTTGGAGCCAGCCAGTTATGGACTAAAACCTGTATAACTGTGAGCTAAATAAACTTTCTTCCTTTAACTTTGAGTGTCAAGTATTTTGTCTCAGCAAGAGAAGAGTAACTAAGGCAGCAGGATTGAATAGACGACTAAGAGGACAAGTGGACTGAAAAATGTTCCTAGGCACAGTGATGACATAAGAGCACTGGAGTCTTTTGCAGAAGTAGTCTGGTGGAATAATCTAGAAAGAATCAAGTGAAGAATTTGAGGAAATAGAAACGACAGCAGGAAATGTAAGACATGGAGGCTGGAAGCATGTGTGACCACCAGTGTTTTTGACAGTAGTCACTGTAGTTTTAATGAGAGAAAATTGAGGATATTTTTAAAAACAAAGCTCTGTTAGACAGCAGAGGTTGAATACAGAAGACAGAAAATACATAACTTTTTTCCTAAGCAAAGCAAATTTTTTCATTTTAAAGTGAAAAAGAACAAAAAAGATACAGAATTTCAAAACAAGATAAGAACTTAACAATGGTTAGATATTGCATATTGTTATGAAAATAGTTGCTCAGATTACAAGATATAGGCATGCAAATTATACTACAAAGCTACTGTGATAAAATCAACAGTGTAATATTTGCAAAAAAAAAAAAAAGACAGACCTGAGGATCAACAGAACAAGTTAGAAAATTCAGACACAACTACAAAGATACTCAGCCGCCTTTTCTTTGACAAAGAGGCCAAACAAGTTACAGAAGCCAAAGATAGCCTCTTTAATAAATGGTGCTGAAAAAATTGGCTCTCCACATGCTGGAGACCCACGTCTATCACTGTGAACTTAAGCCCAAATGGATCAAAGATCTAAATATTAAAACAGAAACACAAGATCTATTAGAAGACAAAGTAGGCAAAGAGTTCATGGACAAAACACAAATGGCGTGGGAAGTATTTCAAAGATCACTCTATTTTTGTGAAAGTATGATGTGACTTTTTGGGTCTTAAGGCATTTCTGATATGTATGCAAATATTTAACAATCGAAATTGAGAACTGCCTTTTTTTTTGTACTAAGGATCAAACTCACAACCTTACACTTGCCAGGCAGGCACTTGTGCCACTGAGTTAAATCATCAGCTGACAGTTCACTTTTGAAATAGAAAATATTAAAAAGTTAGATAAATAACATTTAAGGGATTTTGATGAATGAGTTCTTTTGCTCTATTCCTCTTCCTTTAAGACACTAAATAATGAAATATGAACCAAGAGAAAAGATGATTCCAAATAATTAATTTAACAAAGTATAGAGGAAAAAAACCCCACCTTGTGTGACAAGAAAAACAAAATATACCTACAAAGCTAAATTACAAAAGTGATGTGTTAAACAAAGTTAAATGTGAACTCTAGGAACTGTTATTAGACCAGTAACACACTGCTCCTCCAAAGCTACTCCCAGGTGAGCAGCATATGCTGGCAGGGGCTGAATTTAAGGTCTTGAGGAGTAGGAAGAGTAGAAGACATAGCCAGCCTATCCCAAGAGGACAGCTGTAGCTCAGATGCAGCCAATTTTTTTCAAGCAAAAACTTGTTATTGAGGATTGCCAGATCATCTGATTTTGTTAAAAAAGAAGCTTGAAGGAGAGAATTTTTATATGAAGTGTTCCTATCTTTCAAAAACTATGTGGGCCAAACAAAATTATGTCTGCCAGCTGGATTCCATCTGTGAGCTGCCAGTCTGTGATCCTAGCTCAAAAAAATGTCACAGTTTTTAAAGGCCCTTCTAATGATTCTTTGATTGAATGGCTGGGATCTAGAATGGAAAGAAAAACGTCCCTAGAGTACCTGATTCCATAACAAAGTAGGGAGGTAGAATTGTTATGGCTAGTCTCCAAATGGGATTTCAAGTTGAGGAGGATGAGAGGGCTCAGTAGCATAGATGGATAGAGGTTCTGGGACTGAAAGGGCTCCAACAGTCTTCTCCGTGTACCTCAAAATCTGAGCTCTGCAGGGTGTGGAAGGTACAGGGGATAAGGCATGAAGTGCAATCCCGTGTAGCTGAGTGCTGGAGACAAACCCAAACTGAAACTGGAACTGCTCCAGCTCATTCTCCTCCTCCTCCTGCTCCTCCTCCTGATTCTTCAGCAAAGCTGGCCTGGGTGGAACTGCTGTAGAGATGATTAATAACCAGAAGGGAAGCAGCACAGCATCTATGCACAGACATAGCAAACCTGAGTAAGCCACACAAATGTCTGCCTGCCATAAATAAAGGGGCAGAAGCAGAAGACTAACATATCTCAGACCAGGAGGCTCCTTGAAAGTAAAAAGGAATTCAAACAGATGCTGCTTCATTGTCCCAAAGAAATTAAAGATGACAAATAGCCTTCAAAACCAGTCTTGAGGATGAAATAGAAAATATTTAAGAAAAATATGTTAACAGAAAAGATATGGGGCTATATATTTTCTTCAAAAATCACTAACTCAAACCTTTATCTCCCTGAGTACAGTGCTTTTCCTTGTAGCTAACTTGCCCATTCCTTCCCACAGAGACCACTCTTTAGACTCACCCAAATTTCAGCCTACTGACACATCCATTTCTTCCCACCCATAGTGTTTTTCTTTTCCTCCTCCTTATGTTGCTTAGATCCTACAGGGCATTATTTCAACAATGCTGTCTCACAGGGGTTTAAATTTGCTTTCTTAGAACAAGTGGAATGGAGGAAAGGAGAAAAGAAGGAAGAGAAAAATATATATATATATATATATATATTATGTATATATATTTTTATATATATATTTCCATATATATATAATTTCCATATATATATATTTCCTCTTCCTTCTAACTAAAATAGCTAACTAAAGATAGATAAAATAATTATACTACTAAGTTCTATTAGTTCATTGAAAAGAACAGTTTGTGCCTATATATATGAACATGAACTTCTCAGATGAAGAAATACAAATGACAAATAAATGCATCAAGAAATATTCAACATCACTGGTCATTTGAGAAATGCAACTTAAAACAACATTGAGATTCCATCTCACTCCAGAAAGAATGGCTGTCATTAAGAAATCAATCAATAATTAATGTTGGTGGGGCTGTGGAGAAAAAGAAACACTTTTCCACTGTTGGTGGGAGTGTAGACTGTACCACCACTGTGGAAATCAATATGGAGATTCCTCAAAAAACCAGGATTGGAAGTCCCATTCTATCCAGCTCTTCCCCTTCTGAGTATTTGCCCAGAAAAATTGAAATGCCACAGCGATATATGTACACCTATATTTTTAGCAACATAATTTGTAATAGCTAAATCTTGGAAACAACCCAGATGCCGATCATCTGTGGAATGGATTAAAAAAAGATGTGGTATTTTTATATAAGGGAGTATTACTCAGCTATAAAGAAGGACAAACTTGAGGCTTTTATAGGTAAATGGATACAACTTGAGATCATACTCCAAAGTGAAATAAATGAAACTCACATGTGTAAATATATTTTCTCCCTAATGTAAAAAAACTGAAAGAGTAATAAGATCTAAAATGTACAATAGATATTGTAGTAATGAAAGAGAAAGAAAGTTCTCAAAAGGAAAGAACAACTGGGATAGGGAAAAGGAAAAAAGGAAGAAGAGAAAAGATTATATGTATATAGGTATACATATATAGTAGAGATAGCTATTCTACTAATCTCTGTAAGTTCATCAAAAATAACAGTTGGTACTTTCATTGTTTGTTTGATCATTTTTTATGCCTAAATATTGTAACCTGAACTACTTCTAACATAAAAAATATGCAATATATTAACTAGTGTTAAATTCCTATTTTTAAAAATTCTGTATCGTTTCTACTTTTTAGTTTTGCTTTTAAAATAAAAAAGTCTACATATTAACAGAAAATTAAATTATAGACAGAAACAACTTTTAACAAGTCTCCTTTTCCTGCATTTCATTTCTCTTTGCTTCTCATGGTAATCTAGATATGCAAAGAAAATGTAGATAGCTTTTAGAAAATATTTAAATGTTATTTAAGGAATTTATGGAGTGTCCACTCCTTGCTAGTGGTAACTGATGGATATACTTTGAGATATCTTAGACTCCCCCAAGAATTTGTATTGCTATGATGTAGATTTCAGCATTTTTCTTGGGAGATATATCTGCATCCTTGAAAATAAAGAACTATTGGTGAGAGTACCCCTTTGCTTCTTGCCATTGTTATTAGGGTACAAAGCTCAGTAGCTACCGTGCTCCTACACCATCACCACTGACCTCTCTCTGACTTCTAAGTTCTGCTCTGCTTTTTCCCTTTTCTCTTATACACCACAAGCACTGATCCCTTTGCTTTTCCCAAACCACCCACATTTGGTCTGCTGAAGGAAGGGCTTTCTCACTTGCTGCTCTGCAATGTTTTTCTTCCTAGTTCTGCACAGTCTTGCTTCCCTTGTCATTTGGGTGTCAGCTCCAGCATCTCTGTACCTCCAAAACCTAGTCTTTGCTACAATATGACAGTCCTCCTTAGGATTATCACAGTCTGATTCAGAGCCCCTCTGTACATTCTTCAAGCACTCGTTCCTATCCGATGGTGTTGTTATCCTTCTGAAGTCATTATGTCCAGATACTGATCCTTCTCATCCTCTAGCAACAAAATGTTCTTGACCACAGAGATGGTATCTTTACCAGCATAGCCCTAGTTCATGACTTGAATGATGAAATTTTATAGGTGAAATAGAATAAATTTTATAGATGAAAGTGAGGTTTAGAAAATGGTCCACACAAAGTAAGACCTCATTAGAGGCAGAGTCGTGTAATCTATAACTCCTAAAGTCAATCCAGAATCTTCTCCATAATCCATTAGGTCAGTGAAAGGAAAATTCTAAGGCTAGTGGGATTGTAAAAAAAATATAAAGATGGCTACTGGCAATTACATTTTATTTGTAACACTACTACAACTACATACACACATACACAGAGTTATAGTATTTTGAAAGCAAATGCATGCTGATAGATTCTGAAGGCTGCCCACTGATCTAATTAAAATAATAAGAATTATGTAGGAATAGTCTAATCAGCAATCATTTAACTTTAGTACATTTATCATTAGAACTCAATGCAGTATTTGTTAGCTGTGTTTGTAGTAGCATATTTATATCCAAAGAACTGGCATACAATGCTATTATTTAGCATTCCACATGGTTCCTCAGTTACTTATACTGAGATCCATAACATAGCAATAATAATACCATTAAAGTTAAATGTGTATAATTTCTGTCTTCTCTAGAAGTCAAATTGCTAGTGAGTTTGAATTTTCTTTCTCAGACTCCAACAAATAAGCAATTAACTGCCAGGCACTAATTGAGTGATTTACTCGTGAATGATTCCAGAGCCAGATGAATCCCTTTAAGTTGGTGATATGAATCTTCCCTTTGACAAAAACTCAGTGCCGTATCAAAGGCTGAAAACTATGGCTCGGTAGCTCATTAGTGTAAGGTAGAGAACAATCAAATATGGTTTTATAAAATGAGCTGTCTCATTGAAGCAAACATGGGTCTTCTCTCACAAGACCTAAAAAAGATTCTGCTTAAGAGGAAACCATTTCACTCTCCCACAATATCAATTTAAATAGCAAATAGAGAGTGTGTTATGGATTGTGTCTGGATGTTCCCCCAAAGCTTCATGCAGTCATGGGGTGTGGTTTTTCAGAGTTTGTGATTGACTCTAGAGTTTGTGATTGATCATGGTCCAGTGCTGGAGTTAAGGGCGTGAGTGATTTGCCACCCTGGGGTAGGCAGCTTGCATACAGTATAAAGGACAGAAAGGGGCTTGTCCTCTCTCCTTCATTTGTTGCTTTTTCTGTCTTCCACCATGAACAGTTGCCCCATCTTCCATGTCACCTGCCTCAGAGTCAGCCAATTATGGAATGAAGCCTCTACAAACTGTGAACTAAGTAAACGTTTCCCCTTTAACTTTGAGTGTTGGGTATTTTCATCTCAACAATGGAAAATGTAAATAAGTCAGGGTGTATCTGGCTTGGGATAATACTCATTTCCAGAACCACCTAAAGCCTAGTTAGAGACTCATGGGACTGAAACAGAGACTGTCATCTCAAACTCAAGCAGAATAACTGGATTTCTGACTCATTATGGCAAGGAGTCTCCTGGAAAATTCTGTCAGCCTGTCTATCCCCTGCTTCAAACAGCAGGAGCTCAGGAGGGAGGCTGACTAACAATAACCTTTAAGCACAAAAATGGCTCTTTGGGTCCAGTTGAAACTTCAACATTGTTAAACTAAACCCAAATCCACATTTCTGCCTTTAGTTCAGGTGGAAAATGAAGAAAATGATTTAAAAACTCCAGCTGGGGCAACCCTCTGAAGCCCTTAACTATCACTGAAACGTCTCGCTGGAGAGTCAGCACCACGGAGACTGTAGCTATGAAGACGGCAACACTGGAAAAATAAACACTGCGGAGTATTATCCCGTGTTCCTGGTCAGGATCAGAGGCAACACAGTCTTTGAGAAGTCTTCTGTCTTTTGTTATGGTAAACTACCTAAGTCAATGAGATAGTTAACTTAAGTAATGAGCTCTGATGTTTTTAATTCTAAATCGTTTATTTGTAAAAAGAGAAAGTCCTCTAGTCTGGGTCCAGACCACATGTTCACCAAGAATCCCAGATTGGGCCCATAAACTTTTCAGTATGCCAGGTCCTTTGTCAGCAAACCAAAGCCTACTCCTTTTTACCTAGTAATTCCACGAGGGGAAAAGGAAACATTCTGGCCTGCGTAGATCAACTCTGAAAATGTTTACTAGAGTTTCTAGTAAGGGACTAAACAAGCCCTGTGAGTTGCTGACTACACCAACACACCCAGTATTTAAGTAGCAGACTAGGTAAATGTGCGAACTGTCTATCATCAGAATTGTTAAACGACTTCAGTGGGATTCTTTATGTACATAAAAGGGAAACCTAGTGCTTATGAGTCTACTGTTTCCCTACCATCCATACCATCTCCCTCTGCGACTAGACAGACCTTGCACTTTAGGAATAGTTGGCTCCCCTGACCCAATGAAGACTCCAATATTGCTATCTCAACGGAGACTTTTTAAAAATTGTTTTTACCAAAAACCTTTCCAAATATTTTATATGCTTGAAATTCCTTTCTCTGTGACAATCCCAGCCTCCTATGAGGGTTCTGTAATAGAATCCCTTTCAGATCAGACATCGTTAATTTTGATTACACTTTGTATCCTCCCTGCAAGTAAAATGAAAACTGTGAACACAGTAACAGTATCTTCTATTTCTTCATTAGAAAAATCTCAGGGTGGGCACTTACCAAGTGGTTTATAAATTCTGGCAATTTATTATCCTGGTTTCTGACTTACAGGACAAATCCCATGATGATTTTAAAAAAATTCACTAGGAATATTTTTGATAAACTTTCAAAGGTGGATAATGATTATTTTACTTGCAATATTACATAAATGTTACAAAAATACCTAGTTTATATACTAATGAGTTTATATACTAGTAAAAATGGTTATCCTTGCTTAGTATTTCTTACAGTCCTTCACTCCCATAGAATTTGAATAGAAAGTCATCTATTCACCACAGGGTGAGTTGACATAACATGCCTAAGTACAAAAGAGCCTGGGAAATGCCCCAGGAAAACCTCAAAAGAAATCTCTTCTGCAGATTAGAAGTAGACCAGCAGGATTCCCTAGCCAGAGGCAGAAATGGAAACTACACATCTCAGAACCTGGGAGTCTGAGTTCTTTTTATTCTTTTACTCTCTGGTTTCAAAATTTATTATTTGAAAGCAGTTGGGAATAATAGAGAAAATCCCAAAGCATTGCATATCAGCTTTCCTACCTTTAATTCATTCTCGATGGAGACTTGTCTGAACTCCTTGCAGGTGCAGTTAGCTGTAGCTGGTACCTGCTGCAGGGTGATCGCTTTTTGTGAAGCAGGAGAGAAGGGGCAGAAAAGGGACATCTGATCAGATAGTTTTCCTCTGACTTGTGAAGTATCCGCCCTGGAAAGGCAAAGGTTCAAGGTCACACCATTTGAGGCAACACAGGAAGAGGAGAGGGCCCTCTTAACAGGTTTCTCAGAGAGTATAGAGATAACATTACCAAAGGACACAAAATCCCTCCGGAGCAAAGTTAGCCTGAAGGTCTAGACTGAGTATTTTTCTCTAGGTTGACCTTAATATGTGAAAATGTTCATTGTGTCAAGGTGAGCTGTTTTGAACTGAGGACTTTGGAAAGTCTTTCTTGCCCCCAATACATGTCACTGGACAATTATCTGAAATTTTCAATATAATAGTCATTCTTTTGTTTGACACATTGCTTTAAGGAAGTTCATGGTAAAGAACAACTGCAATCAAGATGTTAAGTGAGAATCCTCCTGTTGAACTTTCTTAAATCTGGGTAGAACTAGCTTTAACACAGTCCAAGGAAAGGTAATATTTCCCTGAAGACTTGTGCTAATACCTAAATAATTTGGGTCCTTCTCACCTCCTCTGCTTCATGGGGACTGGCTGGTCCTTCCTTCTCCTCCAACCCTGGCTCCCATAGGAGTTAGTGGCTTCTCAGTGGTTTATTGACATGTCATGCATAAGTCATTCTCTCAGCACCCTGGGAGATCAATCAACTTTCACTTGAAGATTTGGGTGACATCGCAGGACAGTCTTCTGTTAACTTCTCTTCAACCCTACTCTTCCCTCCCAACTCCTCCACTTCTTTCTCTTTCCTTCTTTTAGAACAAAACAAATGCTTCCTCATTGCTTAGTTACGGTTGTTTTCAGAGTGCTCTGTGTTAAGTATACCCCTGAGATAACAACGTATTTCATTGAAAGCCAGGGTTTTCTCTAGGAGGAATTCAATTTCAGGTCACCTTTTCACCTTGGCATCCTGACAAGATGAAGTCAACTACTGATGTTAACATACTGTTTAATGAAAATGAGCGAAGAACAAGAGAGCCGAAGCAGCATGATGGTGCATGCATGCAGTCCCTGCACTCTGGGATGCTGGGGCAGGAGGATACCCAGCATGGGATGCTAAACTGGGCCGCATCAAAATTATTTTAAAATGCCTTCAAGGCATACTCTTAAAGTGAAGCAGCAGCTCCCAGAATATGAGAAAGTATAGGCAGATCAGCTATTTTGTAAGCAACTTAGATCTAAGATACATAAATAACCCTCACTCGTCAATAACAAGAAAACCTAAGTTTATCTTTTTTTTTAATTGGACAATGATCTCAACAGATATTCTGCAAGGAAAATATACAAATGGCCAATAAGCATGAAAAAGATGCTCTCACATCATTAAGCATCAGGGAATGCAATGCAGCTCGCAATAAAATATTACTTTGTACCCCAAAGTAGCCAGTAACAGTGTTGAGAAAACATTTTTGGAACTATGCCCAATAGATGTAGCTCCTTTATTAAGTTGGAAGCACTCAGAATTCTCTGGCCATTATTTCCTAAAATCCTACATGTTTAAAGTGCTTAAACAAAACAAATTATTCCATTTGAGTGAAAAAATCCTTAAACCAACAAGTGTTGCATTACGTATAAAGGGATTTTAAAATCACACACACACACACACACACACACACGTGCGTGTTTACTGCTGATCACAAACCTTTCTAATAATGGAAGCCAGTGAGATGTGTTGATTGACCATACTTCACTTTGGATGGATTTCTCCTTTCCCAGGAGCGGTGATTACAGCTGCTGCTGGCTGTCTCAGTGTAACACTTACAGTCACTTTATGGATTTGTTTACATAGCTAGCTCTTCTAAGAATCTGGCCTGCAGTTAGAATAAACTGACAGTAGGTGAACTGGTGGGTCCTTAACTGTGATAGCTTGAGTGGCTCACCACCTAGGATGCCTGTCGTCTTATTTAAAGGTAGAAAATGCACATATTTTTCAAGTATAATTGCTTTTTGGTAAAACTGAAAGTAAATCACCTAAGACTTGAAAAATACCATTCTTAAAAAGATCCACTTGAATATGATTTAAAGTACAAACTCAATATAACCTTCAACTATCAAAGTCTAATGCAAAATATACTTCTAGATTTTGGAAGAAACATTGAACTATGTGTGTCTTTTTATCTATCTGTTATAGTTTATATCTAGATTCCCCAAAGCCTCATGTGCTCACAGGTGGGTCTTTTGAGAGGTGATTAGATCACAGGGGTATAATGCTTATCGGTTGATTAGTCCACTGATAATTTGTAGGTTAAGTGTGACGCTGGATGGTGAAGTTTAGTTGGAGGAGGTGGGTCACTGGGGCCATGGCTGGGAAGTCTTTCCTTCCCTCCTCCCATGATCTTCCTGTCTGCCAGGCCATCCTGCCTTAAGTTAACCAAATATGGACTGAAACCTCTACAAACTGTGATCCATAAAATTTTTCCTTCTTTAATGTGTGGGTGTTGACTATTGTGTTTCAGAGATGATGAAAGTAACTACAATGCTATCTTAAATTATTCTTTGAGTTATAATCCTTCACTAGATAGACAGTCCTGAGTGATACATCTCTACCTCTGATAATTCAAACCTACAGGATAGATTAATGTCAAAAGCAACTGCCTTTACTTATTCCTCTATGCTTTTTTCAATTAGTCAAGCGCTTTTGAAATATGATCTATTAGCATATAAATGAATAAATCAGACATGCTAGGTTAAATACCAGATAGTCCCCTTATTGAGAAATACAATATATAAAGAGCAAAATAAAAAATAGTAGGAAAAGGATTGGGAATTTAGCTCAGTGGCACAAGTGCCTGCCTGACAAGTGCAAGGTTATGAGTTCAATCCCTGGTACCAGAAAAATAGTGGAAAGGATGGAAAAAGAAGATTAAAAAAAAAGGAATTGAGCCAGACATGGCTGTATGCATCTATAATCTCAGCACTTAGGAATCTGAGGCAGGAGGATCTTTGTGAGTTCAAGATCAGCCTGGGCTACGAAGTGAGTTAGGGCCAGCCTGAACGGCAGAGTGAAACACTGCCTCTAAAAGACCAAAAATAAAAAACAAAAACAAAAAAATTAAGATGTACTATGTACATGTACCAGCTTCTCACAAGGAATGCAGTCATTATGAAATGTACTAATAAAAACAAAAAAGGAAGCATTTTGCAATGCAACATATACAGCGACAAACTTCTAAATTTGGTGTTTTTGTTTTGTTTTCCAAACTCCCACCCTGTACCTAGATTTTCCCCATCTCATCACTTAAGACAATAGAACTCTATGCCTCACATGAATTTTTCCTAGAATATATTTTCATGATTATTAACTTATAGTTTTCTCATAGATCCTCAATTTTTTAAGTTTTTTTTACCCTGACTTAAAATACCCGTGATCACACCTATTAGTCTATAACATACAGTAGCTGATAACTATATTTCTTTTTTACTGTACTGTCACACTTAAGAACAAACTGAATTGCTCTTCTCTTAAAGAAGCTTCATACTAAAAGTGCGAGGTATAGAAAGTATGACTTGAAAATACACTTAACCTTTATATACTCTAAATATTAGCCTTCTGAAAAATAGCTGGCCAAAATCATTTCCTTATCAGTAGTTATCTCTTCATTCTGTTGTCTGTTTCTTTTGCTGAGAAGAACCTTTTTAATTCAGTATGATGCCATTTATTGACTCGCACTTGGTGTTATTTCTTGTACCACCGGGGCTCTGTTTAGAAAGTCCTTGCCTATACCTAAGACTTCAAGAGTTTTACCTGTTTTATATTCTAGCAGATTGTTTCTGTTTTAACATTCATGTCTTAGATCCATCTTGATATTTGTTGAGTAACATGGTGAGAGATGGGTCTAGAGTCAACCTTCTACATGTGAATAGTCAGTTTTCTCAGCACCCTTTATTAAAGAGGCAATATTTTCCTCCAGTATATTTTCTGTCAAAGATCGAATAGTTACAGGGCTTCAAAACAAGATAATAGTAAATCAATAATGGTTACCATAATATTTTTTTTTATCTTTGAAATAGTTTTGTTTTTTTTTATTTTATTATGTCCGATGGCATAGGCAACTACTTTGATGATAACAAGAGGCATTATGGTAGCCATTGTTGTTTTCCTATTATCTTGTTTTGAAGTCTTTTATTGCTTGCATTGCTATGTTTTGATTGATTTTATTCTATTCTATTTTGTTTGATTTTATTACCCCTGATGGTATGGGCAGTTATGTTGAAGATAATATTTTGGTTGAAAAACAAAAAGATCAAATAGTTGAATGTGCTTAGGGTTGTTTTTGCATCTTTGATTCTGTTCCATTAATCAAAGTATGATAAAGTGATAAAAGCTAGAAGTAATAAGGGACTATTTTCTTTTCTTTTTAAAATGTTTTAAATTTTACTTTAAAGAGGATAAAACAAAATAAAACCAATCAAAACAAAGCAGAGTAAAAGTTATAGGACTCCAAAACATTACAAAACCAACAATAGTTACCATAATACCTTTTGATGTCTTCAAATAGCTGCAGATAGCTTCATATATCTGCAATTAAACAGAACAGAATAGAAACAATAAAAATAAAACAATGAATGCAATAAAGGACTTTAAAACAAGCCTATAGTAAATCCAAAATTGCTACCATAATATATCTTGCTGTCTTTGAAATAGCTGCTCCTGCCAATAATCAAACAAAATAAAAGAGAATAAAACCCAACCCAATAAAACAATGGAAATGATATAGGACTTCCAAAACAGACCACAGGGAATCAACAATGGCTGCAACCCTCAGAAGGAGATTCCCCCCTAGATGCCACACTGTGTACTGCTGTCCTCTGAACCTATGATCAGACCACTGACCCTAGACCTGCAATGTTAGTGAAACACCAAAGCACCACAGGCATCCAATTGCATTTCACCTCCATGGTTATCATCATAGCTTGTGTTTTTCCAGATAAACTGGTCTCTTAAGGTGGGGTTTGGGTTGGGGGTAGTACTTCTTGTTCACCAAGGGCCTGGGTCTGTCTGTTTCAGTTTGGCAGCAGCCTGCACAGGGCACTGGTTTCCAAACTGGGCTTGCTTGCTGGTGTGGCTTTGTTCCCTCTCACCCTTGTCTGCAAATGGCCCAGATTTCCAAGTGGAGCAGCTTGCTCCTGCCACACAAAATCTGGGGCCTTGCTTAGAAAGACTCAAAAAGTGGAGAGGCCTAAACAGCTATGGGCCAGATCACCCGAGGGTGTTGCCATTCACTTGTCTGGTGGTTGATGCTAACCGCTGACTGGGACTGTCAGGGCCTGTGAGCCAGAACACTCACCTGTGTCCTACCTACATAGCCTGGAGCTATGGCCTGTATCCCTATGTTCTCCTGGAGCCTCATGTGGCCAGAGGTGGAACCTTTGTGGGTGGGTGGCTTTACAGTGTGTGAAGCTGCGATTAAAAATTCGATGTTAGGAGTGATCCTGGTGTGATGCTAGCATTAAGGGTGCCTCACCCTGGCTGTGAGAGCTACCTGTCCTAAAGGTATGTAGCATGGATAGAATATAAAGAACAGAAAATGAGCTGCTAATGTCGCTGCTGCATGTCACTTGCTGCTTTTGCTGCCTTCTGCCTGCCATGGACTGTTTCTCCACTGTGATATCCCTCAGCTATGTGCCACCCTGCCTTGGAGCACTGAAACCTCTACAAACTGTGAGCTAAACAAACCTTTCCTCCTTTAACTTTGGATGTCTGGTATTTTGTCTGAACAATGATAAAAGTAACTATGACAGCAGGCATGGAGAGCTCTCTGTTTTTCATATAACCTTCAAAAACAAGGGTTTTAAGGGAAGCAGGTAAAAGCTACATCACCTTTTACAGCTTAACCTAGGGAGTCACATATCATCAAATCTGCTGAAGTTACCAACCTTCCTAGATTCAGAGTAAGGGATCACACTCCACTCCTCCACTGGAAGGGAACCAAAATCTCATTGTATGAAGACAATGCAACATGGGAAATGCTGTTTTAACCATCCACAGAACACACAATCTGCCACAGAAAACCTGTAGGTTTTCTGCACATATTCATAGACTACCAAATGTTAATGAGTGTATTTCTGAAGCTAGACTGCCAGTGTAAACCAAAAGTGTTAAATGTGTTCTGGCCTTTATTTCCCTGAAAATCATATTCTAATTTAGGAATGGGAAGATCAAATTCTCTTTTGAAATATATCAATTCATAATATTTTAGAAATAAAGAATTAGTTATATGGCACTTTATGTAATATATATTTTCTCTTGTAATTTTATTGTGTGAATTCAAGACACCACTTAAAAATTCATTCACCAAATTACTACAGTGTTCCTAACTAAGTATCAGGAGCTATGTAAGAGGTGGATCAAACTGGACACTATTGCTTTTACTGTGAATTTAAAATCAATTGGAGAGATGGATGTTACATAAACCATCATATAATTTTAACTACAACCTGTGCAAAGTGTTTTTAAAATAATATGTGGTAAAATATGAAAATTTTCAGATGAAATTTTCAGATGAAAGATCAAGGTATTGACACATAAATCAAAAACTAAAGAATAACCAGAGATGAATTATTTGGAGAAGGGAGATATATTCCTGGCAATATGGCAATTCATATAAAGGTCCTGAATCAAGATACACAGTGACTTATTGGACAAATCGAAATACCAGTGCTTACCCACTGTACTAAGTGATAAGTCAAAGATATCAGAGGAACATAAAGATATAGAAAGAAACTGCTCATAGCCTCATATAGTCATAGTAAAGACTTCACTTTACATGTACATTGAGAACTCTTGGAGGATTTCAAAGCCAGGGCATAGGATGACATCATTTATTCATACATATTTTCAAAACATTATTTTTGCTTTTCTCAAAAGGTGAAGATAACAAGTGTCTAGAAAAGGGATATTAGTTACAATTTCATTAGTGGTCCCAGTGAGAGGTAAGTGTAGTTAGGACAGTGTGTTGGAAGTGGAGATGCTTTAAGATACATATATATTTGACAGAGAAATGAAGCTCATTGGGCATCAAAGCCCCAAACCATGAATTGCTGACAATATCACTGATAGCCATATAAATGGCTACAAACTTTCTAGAAGACAAATTTAGCAATACATAAACATTTTCTAAATGTTTCATTCTTTTTGACATGTAATTTCCACTTTCTATGTACTTATTAGAAAAAATAATCATGGATATGCTCAAAGACTTAGCTCAAGCATTGAGCAGATTGAACAAGGTGAAGATATTTGACAAACAATTGTTAACTGATAGATCTTAGGTTTCAGATAAGAATCTCAAGCAAAAGAATTAGGGATCTTTGGAGAAACGTCTGACTCAGCCTAGGGCAGAGAAAATACAAAATGAGCCCAAAGAAGTGAGTAAGTGTTCAAAGAACAAATGGATTAAGGACCAACAAGGGCATAGGAGCCAAACTGGAATAGTCCCCATTGCCAAAGCAGGGACAACTGGACTAGCACCGGAAGTCTGTAATGGATTATAAACAACTCAAACAATAAATAAACACCAATGAGTCTACACTGATATAAATACGATTGGATAAATGGTGGAGGAAAGAGGCAAACATTCCTTGTAGAATTCCAAATAACTTATGCAGATTATGTCTCTAGAAGCACGTTCTTAACCTTTCTCCCATATTGGCAGATCAATTTATCTTCCCAGATATATGAATTCATAACCTTTTAAAAATAATCAGCTTTATGGCACTTTATTTAATGTAAATTTCCTCCTGTAATTATTTTATTGAGTGATTTTAAGATATCACTTAAAAATTCATTCACTAAATTATTATAGCATTCTTACTAAGTACTCCTCTATCTTCTTGCCTTTCTCAGACTGCATTTAATAACTTGGTTTTGAAAAGCAACATTCTAAAAAGGGAAGGATAGCTCTGTTTAGAGTGAAGGACCTATTAACTCCTACCTTGACTGGGTTGTCAAAGTTAACTTGATTAAGCATGCTGTACCATTTATTTCCAATATGATATTTCAGGTCTGTTCACTTCTGTGCTGTTCTTTCCTGATACCTATAATTTCAGTCTAGCTAGGAAAGGAAAAAATAAGATAAACCAAGGTTGATAAATCTCTACAAAATACGTGACTTTTACTTCTCAAAAGAGTCAAGGTCATGGAAAGCAAAGAATAAGACGACCAAGATGGCTGAACACAACACAGCATCCTGGATACTGAATTTGAGAATTTTTTAAAAAATGATTTTAGATAAAACACTCATGAAATTCTAATAAAGTTTTGAAGTTATGCAACAGTAATTTACCATCCTAGAGTTCTTAGTTTTGACCAATGAACCATAGTTTTATGAACTATTAACAATAGGTGAAACTTGGTAAGCAGTATATGAGGGAATCTGTGCATAATCTTTGAAATTTTTGCAATTATTCCAAAATTAGAAGTTTATTTAGAGAAATCACATTCTCTTATGGTTGAAGAAACATGAATAACACCCCTCAAGGAATCTGGAACTACTGGAGGAGGAGCAGAGCATGCAGAGTCCTCCGTGATGGTGACTTCCCACCCATACTGTACTTACTCCCAGCATTTCTATGCTGTTTCTTTATGTATGGTTGCCTGGTGGTTGTAATTTTCTTTTGAGACACTAGGAATTCTTATAACCAAGAAGAATAAAATCATATAATTCAATATTTGAAAGACTACTGGTTAAACATATTCATGTAGTATCAAATAGAAGCAGGTATAGATATGAAAAATGAGGTTGTAAAATCATGTACACTGGTAGTGAAAATTTCATATATTATTAGTAAGGGATCTCTTTTTGGTTGTTTTGAAATATGAGAATATTCCCCATTGTCACAGGAACTGTTATAATCAAAATTAAATATTTTTGCTCTTAACTCTGTAACTGATCTTTTGGTTAACATGTGGAGGTCACTTGCATACAGGACATTTACACTAAGTCTTAAATTGGTCTGGATGTGAGGTCCCAACGATTTGATATAGTCTCACTGTGGGCGTCAGCTCAAATATCACCTCCTGAGAGAGAGAACTTCATGAGTGCCCTACCAAAATAGCGTTTGACTGCTCCATCTCCCTTTCTTAGAGCACTCTGCTTTCTGATCACCATCTTAAATTTTAGGATTTAATTTTCTCACTTGGCTATTCCTCCTAGAATATAATCTCCATAAAAATATGGACTTTTTTTCTTAGTCATTCTGCCCCCATGCATGACATAGGGGCCCACACAGGAAAAGTATCTTTCACACAAAGTGAAACCTTAGCTGTATGAATAGCTTTGGGATCTTCTGCAGAGCAGTGACAGTTGAGAGTTGAAGCCAGGAGAACACAGAATATCACCTAGGTAAAGAATGCCTAGAATTAGAGGGCTAACAACTGAGCCTTGGAAACAGCCATCAATGGGCAGGCAGAGGGCTGCGTGGAGAAGACGGAGAAGAGCGAATACAGAGGGGCACAGTGACCCAAGGTAGTGTCTTAGGGGCCAAAATAGGGAGACTATCAGGAAGCAGGTGCACATGACCTACAGCAGTGCCAAAGACTGAAGTCAAGAAGAGCTGTTGGTTTTGACCACCCAACTCTGATCTTTGATGAGCACAGTTTGCTTGTCAACGGAATAAAGAACATAGCCTAGCACTTCCTCGCCTTTTCTCAGAATAAAACTTTGGCAATATTTGGTTAACAGGGCAGAACTGAAATCAGATCATTCCACTTCCACTGAAGTAAGTACCACGTAAATAAAGAAAGTTCAAAATGGAGTCACAAAAGTTTATAGCATACATGAAGTGTTTTATATATAAAATCCTTGATTATAAAATAAAAAGACAATAGTATTAAATTCAGTAGATAACAGAATGAAGATAATAAACTACCACTTCTGACTCTGGAACACACCTAAACACAGAGCTACCAGAAAAGTTCTTGCCATGACAGAGGAAAAAGATGTAAAATGTATTTTTCAGTGTAGAAAACCAAAACATAGGAAAAAGATTTTCAGAAAATACGCCAGAATGGTAACAGTGATGCCCTCTGAGCTGTTGAGTTATGATTAATTCTTTTTCTTCTTTTCAATATTACTCTACATGTTCTAAGTTTTCAGAAGTGTCTATGCATTATTTGTTTAAAATGTTTATGTATCTGACATACTTGTCCAATTATTAAAATGACAGCAGGACAAGTAAAAGCCTAGGTTTGTCACATAAGACACCCACCTTGACTTTCTAGTGTTTATTTTGCAATAGCAAATAAGACAAGCAAGGAAATCAGCAGTATCTGTAGAAGTTTTGTGACAGAATATACATTTTTCTTCTTTTAGACTTAACATCACCCAGGCTGTGATAGTGAATCTTTGTTTTGCAAATTAATTTGAGTTAATAGAACCAATATTTGTTTTGGATAAGCATTCACAATTCTGATTTCCATAAGATTGACAGTCATTAGATAAGACAGCTTTTCCCATAATTCACTTAGATACACAGGAGGAGAATATTAAAACTTTTAGAAGATGCTATGAAATGAGAAAAGTCCTTATAACTTAAAAAATATTAATAACAAAAGTAGGGCAGAGGATGGTTATTTTTAGTTGAGAAATAAAGCAGCAGAGCTCTGGGAGAGATGGCCCATAAGAAGGCAAAGTGCTAGCTCTGCTGAGCTGTGTAGGATCCCCCTACTTACTTATTCCATTTGATTAGGCTTCTACTTAATTCCTACTAGCTTCAGAAGGTGGCACGGGGTGGCCCCTATGTCTCACCTCTCAGATCAGAGCCTCACTGCTTTTTAATATCTGCCTTAAAATACAAAATAAATTCAGAAAACTTGAATTTTTCCATACTTGAGGATATTTTTATTTACTTCTTCCAAATCTTGGAGAAATTCTTTCTCACATGAAACTGTACTAAGCAAGTAGAAAAAAAAAAAGGTAATTCAAAGCACAAGTCCTAGGAGGCAGTTATGAGAAACGCAAATGACATTAAGTCCCTAAAGACTGTGCAGTAACCAGAGCTCCATGTGTTGTTCCTTGTGCATTGTTTCTTATTGTTCCTTGCACACGAAGGCACCGTCTGTTCTCACTCTTAATTTTCATCATCACAAACCCCTGGCTGTCCTCTGACTGCTCAGCACATTCTAACACAACACTGCCCACCCCGCCTCCACCCCCCAACTGTGGACGCATTAACCTGACTCCTTGGGTCTCCTTTCTCTGCAGGGCTATCTCCTTCACGAGAGAACTGGTAACATTTCAGGTTGACATGGTGAAGGCACTTAAATATGAATGAACCTCGACACCAAAGACTCAACTCTACCATCGGGCCGATACCTGATCCACTGACTCTCGCAGTAAAAATAACATGACATTCGAACACAGATTCAGCTTTTAATGCTGCCAAACATAGCAACACAAAGGCCAAATTTCTGACTGTATTTCTTTCTGACTGGACGCCTCTCAGCAAGTCCTGTAGCAATGTGCTCCCCTGAGCTGCTGGGCAGAGGGATATGTATGTTTCTTCTGTGGCATAAATCCGAAAGATGGACCCAGTGGTCTTGGACTCCAACACTTTGGTTCTTTTCTAGTCTCTAATTCCAAGATATTTCATGTTGCTGAGAAGTTAAAGTTTGCAGTTTTGAAATCTCTCTAGGAAGAATTTGAGGGGTAATTAACTTTTAGGAATCTGATAGGACTGGATCTACCTCAAGGCACAATGATAACCCTCTTAGAAACAACTCCCTGACAGCCTGACCTATTCCCCATCTAATTTTCATCAAGACACATGCTGCTCCCTGCACCGGGGTCTAAGATCCCCCAAATGCAATCACTTCTCAACCTACATTGTAGGTATCGACACATCACCAAAAAGATACGAGCGCAGAACTGTAGAAATGACCCATGTAACAAGAGAACACCATCTCATTCTTTATTTTGAACAGAGTAGAAAGTGAAGTTCAGAGAGGCTGTGTGACCTACACAGAATCACCCAGGTAAGCAGCAGTAAAGCAGATTCTCCTTAATCCCTTATGTCAACTTTCCCAGTAGAAAATTTTCTTTTTTACTAGTACATGTTTGTGACACATAATACTTATATTCATCTTGGAGAACTGGCACATTTAGATACTGCATTCTAATGATTTTTATTTCTCTTTCCTTCATCCTGCTTTCTCTCTCCTTCCCCCTATTCCCTTCTCATCATCACAGAGTCTAATTTCCTAATTCCTACCATCTCTTTTATTCTGACTTTTAATTAGTTGTATTTTAGGTCTTTTATATTAGAGAAATCATGAAGTATTTGACCTCAGTGTTTGATTTATTTCATTTGGTCTTCAGATCCATTCATTTTCCTGCAAGGATCTCAAATTTATTTTTTATGGAATATATATATATATATATATATATATATATATATATATACTGATGGGCATATTGGCCAGTGCTTGATTTAGCTATTATGAATTATGCTGCTATAAACATGGGTGTGCATGTATCACTGTAATATGATGTCTTTAACTCTTTTGGAAAGATATCCAAAAGAGTTATGGATGGGTCAAATGGAAATTCAATTTTTGTTTTAAGTTTGTTTTTCTCAGTCTGAGGGCCTTCCTATGGAGCCCAGCCTGGTTTCAAACTCATGGCAGTCCTCCTGCCTCAGCCGCCCTAGTGTTGAGATTACAGGTATACACCATCAATTTTTGTTTTCTGACAAATTGTCATACTGACTTCCATATTGCTTGTACTGGTTTATATATAATCAACAATGTAGAAGTGCTCATTTTTTTCCCTACAACTTTACTGACAATTGTTTCTTGAATCACTGATAACTAAATTCTGTCTTAGTTACTTTGTTCATTGCTGAGACAAAATACTTGACACTCAAAGTTAAAGGAGAAAAAATTTACTGTAGTTCACAGGTTACAAAGGTTTCAGTTCATAGTTAGCTGGCTCCAAGGCAGGGTGGCGCGGTAAGGTGTCCTCACAGAGCAGTCAGGAGATAGCAGTAGACAAGCAGCAAACACCAAGAGACTGGCAACAGGACAGATTCTTTCTGTCCCTTTATATTGTATTCAGCTACCCACTCTTAGGGTAGGTATCACTCACCCCCGGGGTGGGACAACCTTAATCCCACACAGTACTGTACCAAACGAATCAGTGGACTTATCTAGTAATCACACATCCTTGATCACTACATCACACACTCTAGATCCAGATTCCTCCAAAAAAACCACCTAGCACCACTTGAGGCTTCAGGGTACCTCTAGACATGAGCCATAATATTTGCATTCATACTGGAGTAAGAGGGATTCTTATGCTGTTTTATTTGCATTTTTCTAATTACCAAAGATACTGAACATTTTTTCTTATACTGGTTGTCCATTTGTACTCTTCTTCTGAGAAGTGTCTGTTACTTTTCTTGCCCATGTATTTATCAATCTTATTTTTTGGGAGTCTACATGTCTGAGTTCTTTACATATTTTGGATACCCCTCTACCTGAAGAATAGCTGGTGTACTTTTCTTCCCATTGTGTAGGTTGTCTCTTCACTCTATTGGTTGTTTCCTTTGATGTGCAGAAACATTTTAATATGATACAACCCCATGTGTTGATCCTTGATGCCATTTCTCGTGCAATTTTGATTCAGTTCAGAAAGTCCTCACTTGTGTTCATGACTTAAAGTGTTTTACCTATTTTATCTTCCAGAAGACACAGTGTTTCCATTTACTTTTTTTAAAATTTTATTTAAAGAGAAAAAACAAACAAAACAAAACAGAATAAAGGGTAGCAACAATATAGAATTCCAAGGAAAAAAGGAAAAGAACAACAACAAAAAACACTAAGAAATCATTATTGACAAATTACATACTGACATCCTGGAAATAGTTGTTCAAATTACAAAATTAAAACATGCAAAGTAGACATTCAAACAGTGACACTGTTAACAGTTCTGCTCCATGATCTGACAAAAACAGCAATATGGTCATCCATCTTACACACTCAAACATACGTGCAATTATATCAAAAGGGTAAAATTAAACACAACAAAACAGAACAAAGCAGGTCACAAGAAAGCAATGTAAGAGACATAAATTTCAAAGCTAGACAATCGGAGATATTCACCCTACATCACACTGACTCTTGTTTTCTTCCAAATAGTTGTCCATATTGTCACATACAGGGAATTCACATGAAACAGCATAGTATGGAACTGTTCTGGACAGGATGAAGAAGGCGTTTCAGGTCTTCAAGACCAGACATTAGGGAAGCCAAGAATGACTGTCATAGTGTCACTCATTCTCTTCAAAACAGCTGTCCATACCTTCATGTGTGTTGAACTTAAACAAAACAAAACAAGCTAAAATCACTTTGAACAAAGAATGTTAGTATTGCTGGATTTCACATCATGACATATGTCTTTTTCTTCAAAGTAGTTGTTCATTTCAACATGCATTATATAGTTGGTTCTCATAAACTGTTTATAAGCTCTACACATGCATGAGTCTCTACATGTATATCTTTCCTTTCTGTATTAGAGGGAGAAACAAGACAAAGCAAGACAAAACAAATGAAAACAAGTCCTCAAAAATTTTTCCATTTTCCTACCTAGGTGTTTGGTCCATCATTTGATTTTAGTACAGGATAAGAGATAATGGGCTTAGAGTCAATCTTCTGCATGTGGATAACCCGTTTTCCCAGTGCCATTTGTTAAACAAGCTATCTTTTCCCCTGCATATAGTATTGGCTTTTTTGTTAAAAAAAAATCAGATGCTTGGGGCTGTTTCTCCATCATTTATTACATAACAATGATCAACAGTTTGTTTTTGTGACAGTATCTTGTGTTTTTATTATTGTAGTGTTGCAGTATAATTTGAAGCCCATGATTGTAATGCTGTGCACATTCTTCCCTTCACAAACTCTCCCATAAAATTGAAAGTGATGAAAACTGCTCAGCTTATCCCAGGAAGCCTGCGTTACCTTGATTCTAAAACCAGACAAGGTAAATAAATAAATAAAAGAAAAAATAAATAAAACCAGACAAGGACTCAATAAAGGAAAACTATTGCCCAATCTTTTTTAATGGATATAGATGCAAATATTCCCAACAATATACTTGCAAATGGAATGCAAAAGTCATGAAAAAGATGATACACCAGTCAGGTGCATCCTAGGCATGCAAGTATGGCTCAACATATGTATATCAATAAATCTACTATGTCACACCAACAGAGGAATAAAAAAATCATGGTTATCTCAATATATGTAGAAAATGGCTTAGATGATATCCAAGATCATGATATAAATGCTGATAAAACTAGGTACAGAAGGAATTGACATTAAAATGAGAAAAGCTACTCATAAAAAACTTTAAGGGAAACTAAAATTTTAAATAAGCCCATCAAAAATGCCACCAAGAAAGCCTAACAAGAGTGCCCACCAAGAATGCCTACCAACAACCTAGCAGACATGTCCAGGAAAGCTTGATAACAGAACGTTCCTTCTTTTGTGAGATTCTTGTTTTACTGCCTTTGTGTAACTGATGGCTTTGCAATATAACCTGAGATGTATAAACTCCTTCAGCAACCCACGATGTAACCCAACCCTCCAATCATGATGCACCAAATCTGCCTTTGTACCTTCCCATTTGCTGGGAAGATAAAAAAGCTCCAAAACCTTGCTGGGCAGGGTTCTGATTTTTTGGGAGAGAACCCAAGTCAAGCCCACCAGAGTAATAAACTGCCTCCTAAACCTTCCCTGTGCCATTTTTTTCCCTGATTTTGGTCCATTTTTCCTGATTTTGGTCCATTTCATTAACATGTCTTTGTTCCCTGACTGGAAACACTGTGCTAATCACTTAGGTCACCAGCTGAGGCTTGGCAGCCACAGCAGGAACCTGTCCAGGACCTCAAGATGAAGGCATGCCCTCCAGACCTTCTGGGAGTCCCCTCAGAGGTCCTAGACTAAAGGTCCTTGCTTAGCACTCACAGCCTTCATTAGACCCACAAAATGGAGAAAGAACACAGTCAGGTCAGGTCACTGGATAAAGTCAAGTCCTAGGGAGTTCCCCAGCCAGTCTGTTAGTCTGTCAGTCAGTCCTGCTTAGAACTAAGCAGAAGGAGAGCTTGATAATCTCTTGTTAGTGAAGGCCACCTGTGAGAAAAAAAGGTTGTAATGTTTAACCTCTGAGTGCCTGCTGTGGGATTGTGTAGTTTGTAACAGACAGCAAAAGCCATAGGCAGTGCCCCTCCAGGACCTCAGCTACAGAGCTTGATTGGGTCAGATATCTATGTTCCACAGTTATATCTAAATGGTTAAAATGTGAATCGACCTCTGTAGTGGGGGTCTGATCTGGTACAGGGTTTATGTACTCCATCTGCTTGGATGGACATTTATCCTCATGAGAGGAGTGGCCAGAGCAGGTGAGCATTTGGTTTCTCATCTGAGGAACACCCACCATTTGTCTGTTGTGTCACCGTTCAAGGGCACACTACACATACTGCAGGGAGATAGAATGGGTGCAAGTCAGAGTAAACCTACAGACCTTGACTATATGCTGAAAAACTTTAAGTGAGGATTCCCTGATGACTACAGATTAAAAAATGAAACCTCAGAGGCTCTGAGCCTTCTGTGAGATTGACTGGACAGACTGGTGCCCAGATTGGCCATCTGAAGGACTCTCAATTTCAAGGCCCTTCAGCAAATCTAGAGTAGGGTAACAGACCCCAAACTGGTCTCCCTAGCCAGTTCCCTTACATCAGTTCTTGGCTTAACCTGTGTCAAAGCCTGCCATCTTGGCTCCACACCTAAAAGACCATGGCTAAAGGAACATCCTGGAGGTCCCAAAAAAATTTCCAAGACCACCCAAAACCCTCTCCAGCCTTCCCTAAACCAGAGAGTTTTATCCTTTCTTACCTGAAGACACTGAGTCTAATCTGCCTCCTCCTTACATTCGTGGGCCCCAAGCTGCTCAGCCAGTGTCAGGCCCTACCACCAATCCAAGCAATGTTACCACAGTCCCAGATTTCATAATGGTGCCCCTGCCACTACTTCCACCACAGACAGAGTCACCACTGATGCCATCACAGCCAGGGCTGCCACCACTGCCCCACCTCCTCCCAGGATCCATAGTGCTGCCGCCGCCACTACTGTCAAGCATGTCTCAGAACTCACACCATTTTTCTTGCTCCGACCACACACTCTAGTGGTCTCTTGACACCCTCAGCTATTCCCAATTCCATTGGACGTCAACCATAGCTTCCTGTTATCTCAGACTCCATAGTATCAATGGCAATAACCACAGTGGTGCCTCCTGAACCCCAGACTGATTTCTCGACCAGCACTTTCAACATAGGATGACTGTCAACAGCTCCTTTTGACCCTATTTAATACTGAAGAGTGCTACCACATTCTGGATGGGGCCCATGCCTGGATGAAATCAAACATCCCCACCACTGCCATTGATCCTGATGCTTGGCTGAACACAGCCTTCCTCCAAGCACGTCCAAACTGGGACTGCAATATGGCAGAGGACCATGAGGTCTTAGATCAGTGCAGCACAGCCCTCCCCTCAGGACTCAAGGAAGAAAGCAAAGAGCCAGTAAACATATACAAAGTAACTGAAGTCACTCAAGAACCCAATGAAAGTCCAGCCAAATTTTATGAGAGACTCTGTGAAGCCTACCAATTCTATCCAACCCTTGCCCCAGAGGTGTCTGAAAATCAACAGATGGTTAATGCTGCCTTTGTTGCACAATCAGTCTCTGACATTAAGAGAAAAAACCAAAAAGTTGATGTCTTTGCTGGCATGAATGCCAGTTACTTCAGATTGCTCAAAAGCTTTTTGTGAATTGAGAAAGAGGAGAAAAAAGAATGATACCATGAAGCAGACCGTGGAGCCCAGCCATACTGTTCTCCTGGCTACAATGTCAGGAAAGCCTGTTCCATACATACAATCCCACCATGGAAATGGATATAAGGAGGCCCCAAAAGACTTGCAATCCAAAACAGGTAGTAGATCTTATGTTCTGGAAGCTGACCAATGTGCTACAGACAATTTGGACACTGGAAAGATAAATGTCCCCTCTTACGTGGAACACAAAGAAACTTGAATGTCTGGGGCCACCACAGTCTGAGCTTCTCCCTCTCTCTTTCATGACAATGAATAGGATGGACTGGGCTCCATTAGACTGGGCCCCTGGGAGCCCATGATCATTTCTGGAATCAGGAGAAAATCTACGATGTTTTTGGTGGGCAGTGGGGCTGAACATTCAGTTGTGACTCAGCCTGTTGTTCCCTTAACCTGCCAGCAAATCCAAGTTATTGGTGCCACCAGAGCCCCCACTAAGAAATGGTATCAAACAGGTCCTATAAGATTGGTGGATATTTTATCAAACACAAATTCTTGTACATGCCTGAGTGTCCTACACCTCTTCTGGGATGTGACCTCCTTTCTAAGTTGTGAGTGACCATTTCATTCATTCCAAACCAGCCAGCTTCCCTCGTGATCATGTCTACTTCTCCAGACTTGATATTGACTCTGACTGTACTCCCAAGAAGAAGAATGGCACCTATATCAACCAGAGATACCTGATAATCACAACCCTGAAATTCTGAGACTTGTTCCTAAAAGTATGGGCAGAGGACTCACTTCCAGGACATGAAATCAATCATGCCCCCTTTGGTGATCAAACTCTATCACACTGCAACCTTCCTTGCTGTTAAGTAGTACCCAATGTTGCAAGAGGCTCAACTTGGCATCAAGCCCCACATCTTGTGCATGAAGCAGTTTGGAATCCTGCTAAACTGCCAATTGCCTTGAAACACTCCCCTCTTCCCAGTGGAAAAGCCAAATGGGGGCTATTGGCCAGTACAGGATCTCTGCACCATCAACTCAACCACCGTAACTCTGCATGTAAGCGTCCCTTACCCTTACAATTTTGTGTTTCCCATGATGTTGCCTGGTTCACCTGTCTAGTCTTAAAGGGTGCTTTTTTCTACTTGTGAGTAGCACCTGCCAGTGAGCACATGTTTGTTTGCCTTTGAATGAGAAGATGCAGAGATGGGACAAAAAGATCAGCTTACCTCATTTACAACAAGGTTTCAAGACCAACCCCATACTCTTTGGTGAAGCACTGGCTGCTGATTTAGCCCAGTTTCAACATGCAGACTTCAATTGTACCCTCATACAGTATGTTGATGACATTCTAACCTGTATTCTGAGCAAGACAGACTACTGGAGAGCCCTTCTCCACCACTTACTGGCCACAAAGGCTCAAATATGCAAACAAAAAGTATGTTATTTGGGGTTGGACTTTGAAAAAGGATTCAGGGGCATGGGCCCCAAAAGAAAAGAAATCATGTGATCCATTCCAAGGCCTGATAATAAAAGAAGCTTAGGGGATTCCTGGGTGCTGTGGGCATCTATTGAATTTGGATGCTGGGGTTCATTGAAAAGACTAAAATGCTATATGATATCCTGGCAAGAAAAAGAATGAAAGGGAGTGATACTAAATCCTTTCAAACCATAAAACAGGTGCTGTCAGCCACCCCAACCCTAGGCATCCCTGCGGTGACCAGACCACTCTACTTACTCATAGATGAACAGAGACATGTCACCTCATGGGTCCTCACCCAAAATATTGGTCCCCGGAAAGACTCATAGCCTATTCATCAAACAATCTGTACTCAGTGGCTGAAGGTTGGTCCCTTTGCCTGAGGGCATTGTCAGCAAAGGTTCCTCAAATCAAGGAAGCTGACAAATTAACTTTGGGACAAAATCTGACCATCCAGGTGCCATATGCTGTTCTAGAGCTACTCAGCAGTCAGGGACATCACAGACTCTCAAACACCCATGTCACTCAGTACCAAGGACTGCTTTGTGGAAATCCCCAACTTACTTTCCAACTGGCTACTAAGCTTGACCCTCCAGACCAGGGGTGCTTCACTTTGACCAATGAGCTCTTTTCCAGCTGACCAGATCTGCAGATAGAACCTTGTCTGATGCTGAGTACACCCTGTTTAGGGTTGGATGCAGCTCAGTCAGGCATGGGAAACATCAGACCACCTATTCAGTCATCATAATAAAACAGGTACTCCTAGCTGGGCCTCTTTATCAAAACTAGTCTGATCAATGAGTTGAACTGGACCCTAATACAATTTCTCAACTGGGCAAAACAGAAAAGGGTAAACATGTACACTGATTCAAGGTATGTTTTTGCCATAATTCATGACCACAGAATGCTGTACAGGGGACATGGACTTCTCATGGCAAAAGAAAAACAAATTAAAAACAAATACAGTATTTTTCAACTTCCAGATTACAATTTGGAAACCTAAGAAGGTCACCATTATTCACTGTAAAGGGAACCCAAAAGTAAAAGACACTGTCACTCTTGTCAATCACAAAAGAGATGAAGTCACTAAATTGCAGCAGAAATCTCTATCTGGGAAATAAATGATTTGTTACAGAATCTGGAAGCCAAACATGAGCTACCCCTAAAACCGTTCTCATTCTCCCTAGCAGATCCTTCCGCTACTCTAAGGAAGAGGTTAAATGGGCACAACAGAAAAGACCCTACATGGGCCCAAAAGGTTTTTAGACTTTACCAGACAATTCAGTGATAGTTCCATAGAATTTGATCTATGCCTGGGTAAAACACCATCAGGACATCATGCATGTAGAGAAAACTGCTATGAATTAGCTTCTAAGCCACTATTATTGTATTTAAAAGTTAGCTTCAATATGAGTCTCTGTTAATAAGAGATGTCAAATATATACAAGGACTGAACTTTCATCTGGACATAAACCCCATATGATATCCAATATAATGGACTTATCCATTTTCAAGATATACACATAGATTTTATAGAAGTCTTGCTGTGTAGAAGATACAAATATCTATTGGTACTTGTCTGCAATTATTCTGGGTGTCCATAGCCATTTCCCACTAAAACAGAAAAGGTCACTGAAGTCTGTAGAGTATTACTAGAGAAATTAGCCCTAGATATGGGATGCCCATAACCACAGGCACAAATAATGGGCCTGCATTTGTGGCAGAAATAGCCCAGAAGCACATTAAGGAATTAAAAATCAGATACTTACATATATTATCTAGGCCATGAAGCTCTGGAAAAGTTGAAATGATAAATAGTACTTTAAAGTCAGTACAGACTAAATATCACCAAGAAACTCAGGCACCATGGGTAAATTTGCTTCCCTTTGAAGTTTCTTGTAGAGAACCACACCCATAATTAGGGGTCTCCAGGGAGACCTACATCAACTTGATGAAATATGTCTGCAGGAACAACTTACACAGAAAAGACCTTTTATCAGATACACAAAAATATAGCTGAGAGGCTTGCCATACCCACAGACACATTTGCTCATACATATAGCTCTGAGGATATGGTCTGGATTAAGGACTGGAAAAATGAGCCCCTACAACATGTTTGGATGGTGCCCCTACTTAATTATTTTCACCACTCTCACAGCAATAAAGGTTTCTGAAATCCAGCTGTGGATCCATCACTTTGGGATCAATAAAACTCACCCAGATGACTGTGGGAAAGCCTATTTGATGAATCAACGAAGACAACTCTGATAGAACAATACACTCAAAACCCCACTCTTATCACTCTGGAAGCTGACAGGTCTACACACAGCTGAAGATGGATGGACACCATACACCAGAGTATCTGCCCTGATTGATTCATGTTCTGCTATCCAGTTTGGTTTCTAGTCTGTCTCCTTTTGTTAATTTAATGTTTACCCTAGGATTTTGGGCAATGACCCAGCGGATTGGGAAATCCCCCATAACATCACTTTCATTCCCTTCTACATTGATGTAACCATTGAACTACATACACTGAACTGCCTTTCTTAACCTTAAAATAACTGCCAACTCATTTCACTATGTCCTCATGCTTGCCAGGCAGACTCTGCTAGGAGTTCCAAACCCAATTTTAAGACACTGACTCCATAGTGATTCTCAACTGGAACAGATGGGATCCTTCTCAGCCTAAAATATATCTTTATTTTGATGCATACCCAATTCCAACCAACAACCCAGGTTCAGATACCAATGCCTACTTCACAGGATTCAAAAATTTAAAATGGGAACAAGAGTATTAAACCAACAACAAATACATCTGACTTGTATGGCACCAAGAAAAGGACTGCTGCAATAACATCAAGTTCTGCCCCAGGTGGACTGCATCATAGACTATGGGAGGTCTCCAAAAGCCTTCTAACTCAGCTCCCATCTGATCCAAACTGACCACAGGGAGTCTGTAATTCCATAAAGTATACCATTAAGGACCCCCACCCATCAGAAATGGACATCTGGTCATCAGATGAGTGTCTGGGTAGATGGGGAGGATCAGATCCATTTACTGTCCTGAAAATCATAAAAATCTAGGTCTCCTCACACTGCATCAGAATCCCTACCCTGAAGCTACCATTGTTCTCATTGGCCCCTGGACACATGTTTGATTACACAGGGCCCCCAATGCCTGATCTCTTGTGCTTAGTTAACAGCACCCATCAGGTCCTCCAGGCAACAGATCCTAAATTGGAAAATAATTGTTGGCTCTTTGGACCCCTTAAAACCCTCTCTTACCATGATTTAGGCCTGACCCTAAACAGCACCAACCTTTACCTCTATACCTGTTCCCTTGCTCCAGTCCCACCCAACAGAGGTAGGGGGAAATGCCATATGCCTCCTGGGTTCCTCTATGAAGTCAAATGCCTCAGCTCATGGTATAGATGTTGTGATAGTGCTTAGGCTCCCTTATGGCCCCTAAAGGAACTTTTTTTGTTTACTCTAATGGGGTTCATCAAGTGTTTTTGACATACGAGAAAGAAACTCCCAACCTACTAGATGTCTAGTATGAGTTTGTGATCTCTAAACTCAAAGAATGAATTTTAGGAACAATGGAGGTTAAGAGCTGAAAATATTTATTAAGAGAAAGAAAGTGTCTGTCTGGGAGACACAAGGGGTCAAGAGTGGTTTACTGAGGACTCTGCCTCCTCTAGGGATTTTTATAGAGGAAAACCATTGAGGTGAGGTGGGTCCAAGATGGGGGAAAATGAGAACTCACAAGGCAGGTGGACATGAGGTGGGAGGGAACTATGGACAATCCATAAGATTATGAGTGTAATTACTCAGGTAAAATTGATTAAATTGGGATCAAATGGGGAGGCATGTCATGTAGCATGCATAAACACAGAACAGGGCCTTTGGCTGTAGGGAGTGAGTTAGTGACTCTTAGCTTCCTCAGGATGATAGACATCTATTTAGACTATCAGTTTTTAGGATGTGGGTGTATTTGTTTGACCTTTTGTTATGAGGTCTGCCTCACAGCAGAAGATATCTGTCTCCTTCAAGGTCACAAGATATTTGGTCTTCTCCACTGGCTGCTTGGAGGGCCTAGCCCTGTCTGACTGTCTATAGTATTTCTAGTTAACTTAGCTGCCTATAACACGTTCAAGTACAAAAATGAGTCTCTGTGCACTTGCCTACCTCATGCCTGACCTTTCTGTCTACCCAGATCAATAGAGCCCAACATATGCCCTCTATCCCCACCAAAATTCAGTTTTTTTACTGCACTCTTGGCTAGGATAGCAATACCAGGGTGTCTAACCCTTGATGCTACTGCCTTGGGTGTGAGCCAGTAACAGTACTTTCAATAGTGCTAGAGGATGATTTTACAACAGTGCATGGAATCCTTGACGTGCTACAGAACAAAATTGATTTCCTAACTGCAGGAATCCTTGATTTCCTAAGTGCATGGAATCCTTGACATGCTACAGAACCAAATTGATTTTCTAACTGCAGTAGTTCTCCAAAATCAGCACATTAGACCTCCTTGTAGCCCACCAAGGAGGCACTTGCTTGTTCTTAGAGGGAGAATGTTGATACTGTGCTAATAAGTTTGATGTCAGAAAAATTACAAATCAGTAGCAAGAGTAAATAAACCAGAAAGCCTGAGGCAGGCAAGTGGGCTCCTACCAGTGGAGCTCTCTGGGAAACATGGAGCTAAGGCTGGGAGCACTATTGGGACCACTAACTAGCCTTCTCCTCCTACTCCTAATTGGACCTTGCCTATTTTTTAATTTTTTATTAATTTGAAGGTATTAAATACAACAGAACAGGATGGAATAAAGCCAATTGAGACAGTGTAGTGAAATTGGTAGAGAACTTCACAACAGTTACTGAGATAATAGTAATAGGTACCATAGTATATCTCGTTATCTTCACAATAGTTGTGCTTTCAATCAGTTATAGCAAAATCAAAGGAAATACAGAATATTATAGAACTTATCAAAACAGAATATTGAATAGAGCAATACCATTAATTAGGACAAAGCAAAACAGTGATAAAAATATTTGCATTCAAAGAGATGGTAGAAGGAAATCCCCCTTATTTGCTATATTACATATGGTCAGCCTACCAAGAGATGCTCAGATCTCTGGCTCCCACTTGCTAATGGTGGGAGGAGATGGGATGTTGACTCACAGCTACTTACCAGGGTGGCTGCAGCTTGCCAGACCACAGCCACTTACCAGGGCATTGAGCTGGTTGCTTGGTTTCCCAGCATGCTTAGTTCCAACATGGCAGGGATCTCAGGATATGCTGCTGCTTCTCGCCCTGGGGTGGCTGCAGCTGGCCAGACCACAGCCACTTACCAGGGTGACAGACTGCTTGCTCCAGGACCTTGCCTATTAAGTTAGCTCACCTCCTTTATTACAAAACAAGCAAAGAGTATCAGCCTTTAGATGACTCTCAGGTCAAGTCCCTTCTACATAGCCCTGAATACCAGTAACCAAAAGTAAATTTTCTGAATAACTAAAAGAGGGAGAAATATAAGGGAAAGCAAAATTTTAAATCTAAAATATCCTCCAAGAATGTCTGCCAAAAACCTAGCAGACATGTTGGCACAAGTTCCATAACAGAATATTCCTTCCTTTATGTGATGCCTGTTTTACTGCCTTTGTGTAACTGATGGCCTTGCAATGTAACTTGAGATGTTTAAACTCCCTCAGCAACCCATGAGTCACCCAACCCTCCAATCATAATGCACCAAATCTGCCTTTGTACTTTCCCACCTTCTTTCCCCATAAAAGCTCCAAAACCTTGCTGGGCAGGGTCTGACTCTTTGGAAGAGATCTCAAGTCAAACCTACCAGTGTAAAAAACTGTCTCCTAAACCTCAGCATAATTTCTTCCCATGTTTGGTCCATTTTCCATAACAAACCTACTCCCAACCTCATTCTATATGGAAAAAAAACTGGAAGTCTTACTTCTAAAATCAGGAACAAGATAAGAGGGTCTACTTGCATTACTTTTGTTGAAAATACTACTTAAAATTTAGCTTGAGCAATGATTGAGAGAAGAAATTTAAAAGATTCTAATATTGTTACAGCTTGTGTTTAGATGCCCCCCAAAGCCTCATGTGGTCAGAGGTGGAGTTTCTTCAGAGGTGCCTGGAGATATCTACAGTAGGTTATTGATTCATGGTGCCATGCTGGGATTAAGGTTGTGTGATCATTGCTTGGTTTGGCACTGCTCTAAACACTGGTAGCTAGATGGAGTATAAGAGAGGCATGTAGAAGTAGCTAAGGGCTCTTTTTGCTTTTGCTCTTGCCAGCCTGCTTGCTGTGGACTATTTCACCTCCAAGATCCCTCTTTGCCATGCCACTCTGCCTTGCAGTCAGCTGAATATGAAAGAAAAACTCTACAAATTGTGAGTTAAATAAACCTTTCCCCCTTTTCCTTTGGGTGTCAGGTATTTGTCTCAGCAATGAGACAAGTAACTAAGACAAATATGAAAGGAAAATTCAACTATCTTTATTTGGAGATAACATGACACTTAACATAGACTCCAGCAAAGTGTCAGGATAAAAAATGAACACATAGGACCTTTCCTACATGCCAGAGACTTCAGCAGCTAATGGGATCTTTGGCCACCCTTCCTCTGCACTTGAGAGAGCTTGGAAGCCAGCAGGATAATTTGTCGCCCTTACCTTGCTACCAAGAGAACTCAGCAGCCAACAGGATTCTCAGCCCTCTTCCTCTGCACCTGAGAGACCTTGGCAGCTGATAGGGTGACTGGTAATCCTTCCCACCCACCTAAAAGATCACAACAGCCCACAGACCATCAGTAACTCCTTCCATCACCTACAGAACCTCTGTGGGCTGGTGGGAGCCTCGGCAAACCCTCATCCACACAGAGGACCTCAGTGGATCTGTGACAGTGTGGTGAGTTTCCCCCTCAAATAGATGACCTCAGTGGGTAAACAGGAGCAGCAGTGAAGCCTCCCCCTGAGCTGTAGGACCTTAGCAAGCCTGGCAACAGTGTAAGAGAGTCCTTCTTCCATACAGAGAACACTGTGTGGGTTGAGAAGACTGCCGAGGTATTCTCCAACCTGGAGGAACTTGAAAGGGCATATGAGATGCCCAGCAACACAGTAGGGTCCCATCTGAGATGCATACTATACCTAGGTAGATCTGGTGACCTGGAACAGCCTGAAGCCACAGTAATAATAGGAGCTAAGGATTGGCTTACATCAATACTCTTAGGCTAGTCAGCCCAGGAAGAATATAGGACCTACCGAACAGGCCCTGCAGGAGGAATTCAGGGGACTGGCCCCTCCCCTTCATTGTTGAGCCCAGCAATTGTGCAAATATCAGGCACAGAGTAGGACCCTAAGACACACACAATGGATTGTTGAGACTAGTGGGATTGAAAAGACCAAAATATTAACCCAAGAGGTGAAAATGACAAAATAAAAAAGCAAAATGCAATCTCAAACATCCAGTCTGTCATGAAACAGTACAGGTGACAGCAAAATAGAGGATATTAAAAGTCATACACCTGAAATTTCTGAAAAGACAGAAAGTAAAATAAACAAACAAATCCATAAGGCTATAGAGGAAATCAGATTAGAAATAATCTCTCATGTAAAGACAGAAATGATAACCTTAATAAGGGAGTTTCTCAGCATAGCTAGAGAAGAGATAAATTTTTTTAAAAGTACAGGAGCATGGGAAAATGATGAGAACCTTGAAGGACCAATAAAGGAAAGAAATAAAATGCATGAAACAAATTGAAAGAGATAACCAGGAGATTAAAAAAAATTCCATTAAAAGCTGGTGAAACCATTTGAAGCTCAAGATAGACTTTTAGACCTTGAAGACAGAATGGCAGCTAGCAATCATGAAAGGAAAGAACTTTTAAAAACAAGACAGCATGAAATGACAATTCAACAGCTTCAAGTAGATGCAAAGAGAAACAATATAAGACTAATAGACATCACTGAAAATGCAGGAGTCAACAAAAATGAAATCAGTAAATTATTCACAGAATAGCAGAAAGTTTCACAAACATGAGAAAAGAATCAGATGTGCAGATAAATGAGGCATATGGAACACCACACAATCATGACCAAAATAAATCTACACCCAGACATATAATAATTAAGATCACAGACATACAACATAAAAACAGAATACTAAAACCTTTTAGAAAAAGATACAACTCGCCCATCAAGGAAGCATGGCAGACTTCTAAGCACAAACCCTCAAGTCAAGATGAGCTTGGAGTGAATTGTTTCAAGCCCAGAAAGAAAATGACTTTCAACACAGATTGATATACCCTGCAAAACTTTCCTTGAATATTAATGAAGAAATAAGATACTTCCATGACAGAGAACAACTGAAGAAATTCCTGTCCACCAAACCAACTTTAGAAAGAGTACTGAAATACATATTAAAGAAAGACAAAAATAACTACAATTCCCAGAACAACAACAGAAAGAAACAACCACACAGGGCAAGCAATTAAACAAGGGGGAAAAGTAGGAATCCAACATCAGGAAAATAACATGGCAAAGTTAAGCCAATAAATATCAGCTATATCCATCAAAGTAAATGGCCTCAATTCACCAATCAAAAGAAATAAGTTGACAGGATGGATCAAGAAACAGGATCCAGCAATATGCTGTATATAGGAAATACATCTGACTCAAAAGGAAATTCATAGTCTAAAAATTAAAGGATAGAAAACAATATTCTATGTGACAGCAACCCAGAAAAAAGCAGGGGTAGCTATTCTGCTTGCAGACAATGTGAACTTCAAAGCAAAAATGATCAAAAGTGCTAAAGAGGTCACTACATGCTTGTTAGGGGAAAATTCAGAAGGATGACATAACAATCATAAATATATATGCACCAAATACAAAAGCACCCAATTATATAAAACAAGTACTAATAGACATGAAAAACCTAATATGCAATAACACTATTGTAACAGGAGACCTTAATACCCCATTGTCATTAAGACATAGATCAACTAGACAAAAAGTCAACAAAGAAATAACTAAATCAAACCTGTGAAAAAATGGACTTAGTAGACATTTACAGAATGAATGCAAAGGTATTAAAATTATTCCATGCATATTATTTGACCATAGTGAGATGAAATTGGAAATTAATGGCAAAACAAACTGCAAAACCTACATAAACATATGGAAATTAAATAACAACCTCCTGAACAACCAATGAGTTACAGACAAAATTAAAGAAGAAATTAAACAATACCTACTATTCAATGAAAATGCAGATACAATATACCAAAACCTGTGGGATGCAATAAAAATGGTCCTAAGAGGGTAATGTATAGCAATGAATTTTCACATCAGAAAAACAGAACAAGCACAAATAACCTAATGCTACATCTTAAGCTTCTAGAAATATAAAAGTAAGCAAAACCCAAAGCTCATAGAAGAGAGGAAATTATAAAGATCAGGGCAGAAATTAACACAATTGAAAATAAGAAAGCAATACAAAGAATTAATGAATTGAAGAGTTGGTTCTTTTAAAGCACAAGCAAAATTGATAAACTGCTAGCCAACCTTATCAAGAAAAAGAAAAAACTCAAATTCATGCAATAAGAAATGAAAAGGGTGAAATTACTACAGAGCCCATAGAAATTCAGAAGATCATGAATACCTACTTTGAAATCTTTATTCACATAGGGTAGAAAACTCAGAGGAAATGGACAGATTTCTAGAAATGTATGAATTACCAAAACTCAACCAAGAAGATATAACAATTTTGAATAACCCAATATCAGCTATTAAAATTGAAAATGTGATTAAAAACTTACCAACAAAGAAAAGCCCAGATCCTGATAGATTCATGGCTGAATGCTACAAGACATTTAGAGACAATTTAATGCCAACACTTTGCAAAATCTTCAATGAAACTGAAAGAGAAGCAACCCTCCCTAACTCATTCCTGGAGGCAAATATTACTCTGATACCAAAACCAGAGAAACACACAACAAGAAAGGAGACCTGTAGGCCAGTCACCCTAATGAATATTGATGAAAAGATTCTCAATAAAATATTGGCAAATAGAAAGTAGCAAAGATTATATATTGTGAGCAAGGGGAATTTATCCTAGGAATGCAGGGATGGTTTCACACACAAAAATTAATAAATGTAATACACCACATGAACAGAGTCAAAGACAAAAATCACATGATCGCCTGAATAGCTGTAGAAAGAGATTTTGATAAGACAATTAAGTCCAATACTTGTTCATGATAAAAACCCTACAGAAACTAGTAACAAATGGTATGTACCTCAATATCACAAAGGCCATTTATGACAAATCAACAGCCAACATTATACTAAATGGACAATAACTGAAACCTTTCACTCTAAAATCAGAATAAGACAAGGATGTCCACTATCACCACTTCTATTGAACATTGCTCTGGAAGTATTAGCCAGAGCAATCAGACAAGAGAGAGAAATAAAAGGAATAAGGATAGGAAAGGAAGAAGTTAAACTATCACTATTTGCAGATCACAGGATACTCCACATAGAAGACCCCTTAGACTCCATCAAAAGACTACTAGAGCCAGTAGGCAAGTTCAACAGTGCGGCTGGATACAAAATCAACACTCAAAAATCAATAGCCTTCCTATACACAAACAATAAACTCACTAAGAGAAAAATTATGGAAATGACACCTTTCACAATAACATCCAAAAAATGAAATACTTAGAATCAACCTGACAAAGAGTGTAAAAGACCTATAGATGAAAATTATTGTACTCTAAAAAAAGGAGATTGAAGAAGATGTCAGAAAATGGAAAGATATCCCTTGCTCTGGGTTAGGAAGAACCAACATTATTAAAATGGCCACACTCCTAGAACTGTTATACAGATTTAATGCAATCCCAATCAAAATACCATTAACATATCTTACAGATCTAGAGAAAATATTCCTAAAATTCATTTGGAAACAGAAGAGACTTAGAATAGCAAAGGTAATCCTGGGCAACAAAGGTAAGGTAGGAGTTATCACAATCCTTGACTTGAAATTGTACTACAAAGCTACTATGATAAAGTCAACATGATACTGGCAAAAAAAACAGACCTTAGGATCAATGGAATGAAAACACAATTACAAAGACACAACCACCTTATGTACACTGGAAGAAGGATAGCCTATTTAATAAATGCACTGGAAAAAACTGGATTTCCACATGTCTAAGACTGAAACTAGACCCATGTCTATCACCATCCACTAAACTAAAGCCAAAATGGATCAAAAAAAAAAATAAACATTAAAACAGAAACACTAAATCTACTGGAAGACAAGATAGGTAGAAATCCTGAAAACATAGGCTTAGGGATAGAGTTCATGAACAAAACATAAACTGCATGGCAAATACTTCAAAGAATTAACAACTGGGATCTCATTTTATTAAAAAGATTTTGTACTTCAAAAGAAATCACCAAGAGTGAAGAAAAATCCCATAGAATGGGAAAGAACTTTAGACAGCTGTCCTTCAAACAAAGGACTTATAACAAGAGCATATAAAGAATTAAAAAACATCAGGCACCCAAAATTCAAAGACTCAATCAAAAAATGGGTATCTGAGATGAATACGCACTTCTCAGATGAAGATATACAAATGACAAATAAATACATCAAGAAATGTTCAACATCACTGGTAATTTGAGAAATGCAAATTAAAACACCACTGAGATGCCATATCACTCCAGAAAGAATGGCTGCCATCAAGAAATCAACTGGTAACAAATGTTGGTGGGGCTGTGGGGAAAAAGGAGTTCTTCTCCACTGCTGATGGGAGTGTACAATGGTGCAACCACTGTAGAAATCAGTGTGGAGGTTCCTCAAAAAACTAGGATTGGAAGTCTCATTTAATCCAGCTATTCCCTATCTGGGTATTTTCCCAGAAAAATTGAAAACATCATGCCACAGAGATATATGTGCACCCATGTTTATAGAAGCACAATTTGTAATAGCTATATCTTGGAAACAACCCAAATGTCCATCAACTGCAGAGTGGATGAAAAGATGTAGTATTTTTATACAATGGTATATTACTTAGCTATTAAAAAGGACAATCTTGAGGCTTTTATATGTAAATGGAGGCAACTTGAGACTATACTCAGAAGTAAAATAAATCAAACTCACATTTATAAATATCATACTGTATCCCTAGTGCAAAAAAAGTAAAAATAAAAAACTTAAAGAGTAAGATCCAAAAGTACAATAAATATTGTAATAATGAAAGAGAAAGTGAGTTCTCAAAAGGAAACAACAACTGGGATAAAGGAAAAGAGAAAAGGAAGAAAGGAAAAGATTATATGTATGAAGGTATATATATATAAAAGTATGTAGATATATGTATTCAAGATAACTATACTACTAATCTTTGTTAGTTCATCAAAAAGAACAGCTTGTGCTGTCAGTGTTTGATTTTATGCCTAGATCTTGTAATCTGAACCACCACTTTTAAGACAACAATATGCAATATATTAACTAGTGTTATTTCCGTATTTTTGGAAATTCTGTATTATTTCTATCTTTTTATCTTTTTTAATTTTTAAAATAAAATTTAAAAATGAAAAACACATTAGAATCAATAGTGTGCCTGTACACCAATAATGAACTTCCAGGGAAAGAAATCAGGAAAATAATACCATTTACGACAGATTCAATAAAAAAGTTAAAAGCCCAGGAATTAACCTAATGCAAGAAGAAAAAGGTCTGTATAATGAAAACTATAATTCTCTATAAAAAGAGACTGAAGAGGACATTATGAAATGGAAATAAAACCTCTATTTTGGGATAATCAGAACCAATGGTGTAAACATGACCATATCATCAAAAATAATGTATGTATTTAATGCAATTTGAATCAAACTGTTATTAGCACTTTTTACTGCAGTAGGAAAAAAATAGCAAAATTTACACAGAACCAGAAAAGACCCAAAACAGCCAAACAACAGCTACATAGAAAATTCTTGCTGCATGTGCACAGACCTTATAGAGTTCCGGAAAAAGAGGCCTCAGTAGACTGTTTCCTTTACGACACTACTGTATGTCAGCAGTTCTCCAAGGCCATTTTGCACTTTGCAACAGAAGGATCAGCATCACTAGGGAATTTGTTAGAAATGCTTGTTTCTGTGCTCTGTCTAGAACTACTTGCTCAGAAACTCTGAGCATGAGCCTAACCACCCATGAATTAATAAGCCGTCCAGATGCTTCTCATGCACACAAAGTTCAAGATCCACCGCTCTGCGTGAGCTTTTTGTATACTCTTACCTATGTTAGGTAGTCTTTTTCCCAAATTTTATCACCACCCTGACACAATACATTTGCTTTTAGAATAACAATAAAACATTTACTTGGTATAGACTAGATCAATATTTCTTAAACTTTATTATGAATCATAATTATGTATAAATGTTAAAAAGCAAATTCTGATTTAGTAAGCTTAGGGTTGAACCATAAACATTGGATTTATATGATGCCCATGCTGATAGTTTGTACCACACCTTTCAAGGGGCTTGCAAATGTTATGGAAATTCCACTGATTTCAAAACTCAAGATACGTATAGTGATACCTCAGTTTACAAACTTAATTCATTCCATGATTCTGAGGAAGGGGAGTTTGCTAACAGAAGCAAAATCTTGCTGAATGCTTCTGTTTCTTAGTGGAACTGCTCATGAACAGAAGCATTTGTGAACCAAAGTATCATTGTATCTTGGATTAAAGAGGGGTGAAAATTATGATATCCTACTGTTGATAAAATCTTCATTGTGTCAAGACCCTGCGTCCAGGAATCCTTGGTAAAGAGCCAAAAAAAAAAAAGAAAAATCAAGAAGCATCTTTTACCTTTCAGGAGTTACGAGTGGTCCCATAATTGTGGTGCTTTCAGTAGTACTGAAGAGACAGTAAGAGAGTGTAAGGCTTTGGTAAATGAAGCAACCCAAGAAAGCTTTTTTGGAAGGGGCTCTGAGTCCCCAAGAGAGGGATGGGGAAAGGCATGCTACTAAAAAGAAGCAGCTCCAACAAGTACAACTGACTTCACAGTTTTCAGCAGGTACTGCTCAGTGTGCCCACCCAGATGAGCACCCTTTAAATCTCCGCCATGAGGTCTGAACTACGAGTCACACTGTGCACTACAAAGGCCTCCATCCAAGCTAAGTGTCTCAGCTTTTATCCTAAAACCAGCCCCACTCTGTGGTTCTTGTTCACCATAATCTCAGACCTGCAATTTTTATTTTTCCTTCCTTCTTTCTGATTGAAACTTTCACTAGAAAAATGTTTTCTCCAAAATTTCCAACAAGGAAGAAACACAAATACTTAATGTCAAACAAATTGTTGGACCCATCCATAAGATAACATGTGACCACCATGAATTATTGAGTGATAATCCCAGAGATGAATTGGTGCACAAGGTGATAGCATGCTCAGCCCCTGGTTAACATGGGGCAAGAGAAGGTTCTGTCGCTTAAGTGCTGTTAGCAACCTGAAAGGGACATTTCTCTGACTTACAGGACTACATCCTCTCATCATCTTGCACACTGTTCCTTGATTCTGACTTGGACAGCTGGGCATGTCCTGACGGTTTGCATAGGCCAAAGGTCAAATGAACATCATGACTAAAACCTGACTGTTGGCAGAGAGTAGAGGGACAGGTCCCTGACTCATCTTCTTAGTACTAATGGAAGGCCAGACACACTGAGTACATCCAGAGAAGATTCAGTGTCACTCAGGCCAGTGTGCCACTCTATTCTGACTGACCTCATATAACGTATTTTAATAGAAAGACATCTCAGGACCTATTAAAACACAAAGCCTCTTCCTCCCAACAGAGTAAGGCTTCCAGTACCAGGTTGTACCCGATGAGAGTCAGGAAGTAAGAGGAAAAAAAGTCACCTGCTTTACCTTCCAAGTGACTTCAATAACAAAGAATTTGTTGGCACATTAAACTCTGTTGAACTGAAGTATTTCTCTTGTGACAGAATAGAACAGTCAAGACTTGGATGTCTTCTTCATTTCTGTATAGCATAGCTACCTGGTGCCTTGACTTTATGTTTTATGGGCCTAGAACTCTGAACTCATTCTCCCTGGTGGTGGCTCAGAAGCTTAAATTTATGCCAATTCTCCTGTAGGCCAAAAGAGTATCTGTGTCTTTCCAAATATCCTGCCAGGCACCACCAGGGAATTCTGGATGGTGTGAAGATTCAGGAAGTGAACTGGAGCTGCCAGGAATCTTCATCCAGGTTAATCATCTCTGCAGACTCTCAGAGATAGAAGCAGGCTGCTGGCTGAGTAATGCAGATAAGCAGATGGCGTAGGCACAAGTTAAATGAACTGCATACTGGTTTCCAAATTCTCCTGCCTCTAAAGCCATCAAAACAACGTGATGTTGCTGCAGATTTCATTATCAGCTGGGTGAACATTGACCATGGAGGGAGAGAAGGTGACAATAAATTCAATACCTCATTATCTTTTAAATGTGAAATTCCCTTTGATGACATATGTCAAAAGTTAAGAGAATGCAAATGTTAAATATATTCAAGTGTGACTAAATTTTTTGATATAGTTCCATATATTCCTCATAACAATGACATGGATTCCATGTAAACATTTAAAAACTGTAGAACGATTACTCAAGGCAAATATGCTCCAAACCATATCTAAAATCTTTTATGAATGTATTTGTTCATAGGAAAAAAAAAAGACTGGATCCAGTGGTGGACACATAAGCTTATATAGTGAAAGAAAAGCGCTAAACATTCCTACCCATTTATTGAAAATACTGATTCTTCCTAGAAGTTTCATGATTTTAAGTTACCTGAATGAACATATATGTGCCTTGCATGTGTGTGCATGTGTGCACACAAACACACGCATGATGAGCTTGGGATCATAATTTTTTACTAGATAAACCTAGGATAAACACGAAGTATCAACTATCAGGGAGTTACAATCATCTGTCTGTGATGAGTTATACAGTAACTCAAAAAACAATGATGAAAATTATGTAGTGGTATTTCATTGCTTAAGGAAAAAAGGAATTATCTATTTATTTAAATTAAAAACCACTTTATGAACAAAATTGAATAGCAAAAAGTTTTATTTGGCTCAGTCTTCATATATGTTGTCAAGAGACCAAATGCCATAACCAGCAAGAGAGGGACCAATAACATAACCAACGGAAAAGTATCTACAATTTAAATACCCACTGAAATATGCTGGGATTTTTAGTTCTAATGACAATACTTTTAGTACTAGAGAAATTATTTATGTACTTTTAAAGGTTTAACTATTACCCTTGAGCTTTACAAAGATCAGAGAAAAGTGGGGTTTGTAAGGAAAAATTAAAACATAAATTACATATTAAACTTTCAAAAATTGGAGAACTCATCTACCAAGTCAGAATAATTTTATGGAGTATATTCTGTCACAACAAACTCTTTCTGCACACTAACCATATTACCTGAAGCAAGCAATATTCATTTATAACACTAATTTGTCTACAAAACTGTATTAAACATCTATTCTCTGCAGATTCTCCCAGGTACCAGAGATAAGAAATGTGCAGTACACATCTACGATTTTGTGGAAGCAGCAAACTTTTTATTCTTTGCATAACAGTGGTCCATGTGTCTCTGGGGAACTGCTTCACTCTGCTCTAATCATCTAGGGTGACAGGAACCATTACTGCTGTCTCTTCCGCTCTACCCAGCGATTGACACTTGATTGACGGTGCCAAGCAGAGCACACACATTCCATGGAGGCAGTGACTGAGCTGTCTAGAGATCTGTGCCTGTCTCAGGCCAGGCCAAGCAGAGCCTGAATGATGAAGAGATGTAATCCTGAGCCACTGTTTGCCAAACTACCACCTTAAATAATGTTTGTGAGACCAAAGACTATGCTGATGACACACCCAGGGTGAGCTGTAACCCTCAGGACCCTTCAAGTGGCTGAATACTTTATAACTTCTCCTTCAAGTTCTGGACACAGTACCACCATTACAACCTCTCAAACTATCTTGCATTGGGTTGCATGTTGTTTGAAGGAATTTCTATCTCAAAATCAGGAAGTACTGGCTACCCAAACTGTCATGTCCTGTCATTACAATCAAGGAAGGAAAAAACATCAATTAAATAATAAGTAAATCTGTTGTTCAAGCTGTGATAGGACAGATGGTCCTTGACTTTTGATGGTTTAGCTTTCCAAAGGTGTGAAAGCACTACATATTCAGCAGGAATCATATTTTGGATTTTTATCTATTCGTAGGCTAATGGTAGGCATTATAATAGTCTCTTGAGATGCTGGGTGCAAGCTATAGCTGCCAGTTAGACAGTCATTACCCTGTCCCTATGGTACCCTCATCATTCAGAAATTAATTTTAGTTCAATGTGTCAAGCATTCTTCATGCTCAGCATGCATTCAGTTGCACAACTTATTCATGAGTACACAAAGAACTATTACTTTTCACTTTTAGTACAGTGTCTAATAAATTGTGTGAGATATTCAATATTGTATTTTAAATTATTTTAAATTGGGCTTTGCCCAATCTTGCACCAATGACAAGTTTTGAGTACATTTAAGTAGGTTTTGCTAAGTTATGATGTACAGTAGGTTAGATATATTAAATTAGTTTTTGATTTGTGAGACTTTGAATTTACAATGGATTTACTGGGATATAATCCCATCATAACTCAAAGGACATCTGTACTGCAAAGGAATGTAACACAGATTATAACTCTTCATGTAGCATGGCCCTTAGAAACCTAATAAACAAACATTAAATCAGTGTGGAGAAATGTGGAAAGCTTATCAGTGTTTCAATACGACCATGGGTTTATTTTCAGAAGCTTCATAGAGAGTACTGGTCTCAATCTGCCATCCAGCTGGGTCTGGAAGATAGGAAATTGGTCAGTTATTTTGTCCAACAGGCGGCTGTAGGTTCTTCAGCAAAAGTGTGAACAGCAGACTAACCAAGGGGTTGCATGAGTAATTGTTGCCAAGCAAAGAATCAAATGCTGATTGCACCTCTCCCAGAAAAAAATACAGTTCAGGATAAATGTAAGTCCAGCTAACCAGAGAAAAGTTATTCTATATGGAATTGAAGCTAACTTATGTACAATGAAAAGCAGAATACAAACATCATTGTTTTACAGTCTGATACAACAGTCACCATTGAATAAAGACAGAAGATAAAAATACAATGAAAGAATTATGAAGAAGAGATCATCTATACACCTGAGAAAATGAGAAACTATGTGTTTTATGATAAGACACAAAGTTAAGTATAGAGCCTGGCCTAGGAAGTGTTTTTGTCAAAAAAGTGGGCCAGAATCTGAGCAAGCCTGAAGAGGACTAGAGAAGCACATTGAACCTCACCACACAGCAGAGAACCCAATTGAGCAAGAAAACATCCATAAGAGCTAAATAGGTTTCTGCAATGAAATGGAAGGTAAAAAGAAGAAGGGAGACAGAAGAAGACTATGCATAATTGAAACAAATTAAGGCAAAAGAACTGCCAAATTAAAACATAACTGAGTTTGGGTCCCAATTTAACCAAAACAACTGTAAACTAAATGTTAGTGACAACTGGAGAAATCTGTCTAGAAGAAGAATATGTTATCAAGCAATTATGATGAGTATGACAACAAAATTAGTTATATTGTAGTTCTTTTTTCAGAGATGTATACTGATTTATTATAGGAGTGAAATGACACAATATTTAAGCAAAGGAAAGCAAGGAATGGTCATGTACAAAAAATGGGTCAAAACTGACAAATTGTGAAACTGAATGATAGGCAAATGAAAATTGTATTTTTCCTATTTTATGTACATTTGACAATTTCCAAATTTTCTTAGATTTTTGTTCTTTGCAAATAAAATGATCTCTTATTTAATAAGCATACTACTGAGACTCATTGTGAGACAAAACATGTATTTCAGTTAAACAACTTAAAAGTGAGTCAAGACAGCTATTGCTGATTTAATATTATCCTTCTTAGAAGTCCTACCATGCTTTTTTTTTTGTTCTATTACCATTGGTTCTCTCTACCACATTGTGTCTTATTGGAATTTGAATATGTGTGATAGTTCAAACAAATTTTTTTATTTTTTATCAAAAATGAGATATTATAATACCCATTGATCATTTTCTGTTATTTGGTTCAGAAAGCCCTGGAATTCTTTCACTCTATGCATGGCTTTATACTATTGTGTTATGTTTGATATTATTATAATTGAAACTATGCTCAACTATAGCAGAGTAAGAGATATGGTGTTAGATACTGTTGATGTCCAGTTGACTTAATGTAAAGTACTGTGTTGCCTATGTTGTCCTCTTCTGATCTGCTCTGTACTGCCCCCTTTTGTTTTATTCTCTTTTAAATAAAA